>JARHVA010006468.1:322500-465000 GCA_037957365.1 Torreya grandis | reverse complement strand
CTCTCTCTCTCTCTCTCTCTCTCTCTCTCTCTCTCTCTCTTTCGCTCTCTCTCTTGACCTTGACTTATAAATCACATTAGGCCTTGAAACTAACCTTCATGCTTAGTTTAATGCTATCTAAACCTCACTCATATACTCAAGAAACCTCTTTAATTCTCAAAAATTGATATAAATATTTCATATTCCTTGATAATAGATCATGATGCCTCATTAGGCTAGGCAGGGTCTAGGAGTGGTTTAGTTGTAGACTTAATCTATAGATCCTACACTTGTAGGATAAACTTGAGAATCTTAATAGTGTTACTTCACATAAATGATCAAGAAACCTCATAAAACCACTCATGCCTATGTGCACTCATTTTACCAAGATATCATATTCATACCTTCTCACAAGTTCTATTCATGCTATGACTAGTGTCATGACTAGGCTTCTTAAGTAGTTAAAAAATGAAAACTGAACTTGAAATCTCATAAAACCACTCATGCCTATGTGCACTCATTTTACCAAGATATCATATTCATACCTTCTCACAAGGTCTCTTCATGCTATGACTAATGTCATGACTAGGCTTCTTAAGTAATTGAAACATGAAACAATTATTAAGTTATCTAAAACTCACTAATATGATCATAAAATTCCAAAATAACTCATAAAATATTTTTCTTACTCAGTTCACCAAAATTTACTATGCATACCTTCTCATAGGTTTTAGACTAGCCTTCTCAAAACACCTTGTACTCAATAACTAGTATTCAAACATGCTTACCTAAATTCTATCAAACAATAACACTAATCAAATAACACTCTCACACCACTAAAATGATATTTACATTAAAAAATAGAATAATAATTAGGTTTCCTTCAAATTCTCTCAAAGACCACTCACCATGTATCTTCACCAGATGCACCTTGACATCAATGACATTAACCTTGACATCATGACATCAACCTTGAAATAAATGGTAACACTTCTCAACAAAATACTCCTTTTTCATTGATGTAAAAAACTCCTCAATCTAATTACTCTCATGTCACCCATATTGGCTAATCATCCTTCTTGAACTTTCTCCCCATTTGACATTAATGATAAAGGGTCATATATACTGCAACTTCTGAAACCATTTATTCTCCTTCTTTGGCAACTATACTCAAAAAATGTAAAATAAATCAGAGATACCAAGCTCTCCCTTTGTATTCACAACTTGGCCTCACAAAATTAATAAACATAATTCTCAAAACATCTACAACAAAAGTCATGCTAAACTATCAACTTCTAAAAACATAAAAATTCTTTGCTTACCTATTTAATGCTTGTCAACAACTACATTTTGATCTTATGAATAACTTGAATATCACCCCCTCAAACCAATCATCCACATTTATTCTACTAATTAAATATATTCTCCATGAAGCCTAATTTATTCACCCCTTTCATAGGGCACTATAACAACACAAACTTAGGAGATTCCTAGATCTCCATGCTCTCACAAGATTGAATATCCTACAGGATCCTTTTAGGCTTGATTAGTCTCTTTGGATTGTCCTCTTCAACATTTATGTGATCAAAAAATTGAAATGATAATGAACATTCCTAACTTGAATTCACATCTAAAGTATATCCTATCATATCAAATAGTTCACTTGGGCTTGTAGACTAATCATGACTTGCCTTTTATTGTCTTTGAACTCCACACACTTATTTGCCTTCTCTGTTTCATTCTAGGGACTTCAAATCTCTTTTTTTATGTGATGAACTTATAATTTTATTAGGATAAGATATTAAAATGTGTCCCATATGATGAAAACTATATAAAATAATCTCATTCATACCTCTCTTGACTGATCATTCCTTTCATAATCCCATGTATATTCATTTTTAGAGAGTCTTCTGCACTCTCTTGCTCTATGACCAATCTAATTACATGTAAAACAATAAACATTAAATGTATTAGTATACCTCATAGCATTGGTCTATCTTATTGGTATTTTCATGTTGACCTTATTTTATTCATTATCTTTCTCCTTGACTTGAGTTGCCTCCTTTTGGTCTTCTTTGAAACTAAGACCTGTCTTATCACTTATATACTTTTGACTACTCCATATGTTATCTAGAGCATCAATACTATTTTAAAACTTCAAAAAGGTCTTCAACTTACTATATTCCTTATCCAATTCAAATTTCAAGGGCTTTATGGTAGTTCCATACCTTGTGCATTCTTCCTCTTTAGATTTTAAGCTAGTAGTGACTATCTCCATATGTGTTTCAATCTAATTGATGATCTAATCATACTCCTTATATGTGTTACTTATCCTCTCCTCAAACAAACCAATTTTATCTACATAGTCCTTGAATAATGATCTTTTTTTGTGATTATTACTTATTTAAAATGTCAACTCCTTTAGATCACTCACCAATTTTGCCTCAAGGTTCACTTCAGCCTCTTGTTCATCTAGTTCTTCATCATCCATAAGGCCTTTCACTTTTGAGTAACCCTCATTATCTATTTCTATATCCATGAATATGTTTTCATTATTATCATGTTCATGTTCATTACTATCATCATCAATCTTAGATGTGCTTATGTCACTTCCATCAGATGAGTTATTATCCTTGTTGGTATAAAAACTTTTCTTGCTCTTTAATGACCCTTTCCTACCTTCATACTTCCTAAAATATTTCTTATTTTTTTTGGCTTATATACCTTCTTATCATCTCCATGGTATTCATCATGTTCTTCATCATGCTCATCCTTATCCTTGTTAGGACACTCAGATGCAAAGTGACCAATATTACCATAGTTAAAACATTTGAAAGGTAGATTACCTTTGGACTTACTATATCCAAACTTCAGTTTCTTAGAAAACATGGCTATCAATTCATCATCATCAAAATCTAAATATACCTCATCCTTGAAGTTCTTTGATTTTGATTTATTTTTAACTTTGAATGTTTCTTATTTTTTGGGAGGTCTTCCTTCATTTGTTCTCATCTCATAGGTAGTAAAGATTCTATGAAGCCCATCCATTTTTAGCTTATTCAGGTCTTACATGTCTTCTACTACGGACACCTTAGAATCAAACATAGGATTTAGTGATCTCAATAACTTTTTAACAATTTTAAACTCTTTCAATTCTTCTCTTAATCCTATATTGACATTGACAAATTCATCCACCCTCAACAAGTAGTATGTAATGGTTTCATCTTCATTCATCTTCAGACTTTAAAACTATCTCCTATGGGTCTACAACTTAGAAATCTTCACCTTGGTGTATCCTTTATATATAGTCTTCAATTTATCCCATATCACCTTTGTTGACTCATAGTGCATCACATTTACAAAACCTACCTCTGATAAGCCACATAGAATGACATTCATTGCCTTAGAATTTCTCTCACTTTCCTTCTTGTTTGTTGCATCTATTGGTGGTGTAGGATGTGGAGTGTATCCATCCACAACTGATTACCATATGTAATGGAACATTTACATTATATATGTCCTCATTCTAATGATCCAAAATCCATAATTAGTCCCATTGAATAATGGATCCTTACTCGTAGAGAAACCACCTTATGCTTACTGACTAGCCATCCTTGCTTTTAGGATATCCTTTAGGTTGTTAGGACCAATTTAAAGGACTTGATTTGATACAAATATTAGAAGCATAATCAATTAGAGGGGGGTGAATCATTATCTTAAAATATTAATTCAATTCTTCCTTAGTATTCATGAACCATTATATCAGCATACATATTAATTAATGTATAAACAATCACCCATACAAGCATGAAAAAATATTACACAAGATAACACATCATATATATTGGAAAACCTCAAGGGGAATAAAACCCATTGATACATGTAAATGGAATAAATTCCTATAATTTAAAATATCACAATTTAATGAAGCATCGACTTCACATGGAACACCAACCCCAACTAGGTAAGCACTGAGTCAGTTAGGCTTTAGTAAACACCAACTTGTAAGGATACACCAAACACCTAATTACTTTTACCACCTTCAAGAAACCTTATTACTCAACTAACTGATGATGACCACCTCTTTATCTCTTCACACTCTTATCCCTCTCAAACTACCTTCTAGGCATCTTCACTCAATTAGGTATCTTCAAGACTGATTAGGTCATATGACCTTGATATTCAAATGTAGACACATTATCAAATCTTTATGACTAATCATATACACTCTTATGATGGCATAAAATTCCTCCTTATTCTAAAAAATATTTTAGTTCATTTGCATACTCTTACACACTTACATAAATAGGCCTTAAACTACCTTGTATTTATACAAGCCTCTTGCTTATATCCATCTTGGTTGGCCATACATAATTTACCACTTATATTTTTCACACAATATACCTATAGACTTTCCAAAACATGAATCAATCACTACTTTAGGTCATCCACAACTTAAAAGACTAAAACCTCTTTTAGGCCTTAAGGAGATCTAATTCAATTAGGCATTCATTAGCACACATTACCCTTTGATCTCCTTAGAACATGTACTCATATAAAAATGAAAAATTGGTAACTTGAGTGTGGATAATGACACATAACCCAAATTTCCCTCTTGCTTGCTCTCATGACCCTTCAAAGTACCTTTTTGCTGATTCCCAGTCACCCATAGTCTTTCAAAACCTCATTCTACCTTAGTTGAGACCCTTTTTCCATGCTTATTCCATACCCTTAGGTCCTATACCCTTAGTATAATAGTTCCCAACTTGCAATATAGCATTGGACCCTAGGCTGTCCCTTTTTTTATGCTCTTATCTAATCACATTTTGAGCCTAAATTACCATTTTTCCTTGATTCCTCCTCTTCATTGTGTCGACCTAGAATGATTACATTTAACCCATGACCAATAGATCCATATATAATCCCATTCAAATATAATTTGAAAAGGGTTGGAAAATATCACAAAGCAAGTAATAATACAAGTAAGACTACTCAATTACATTTACTTATTCTCTACATATAGCCATTTAATACTATTTATAACTTACTTGAATCCTTACACTAATCCCTAGTCATCTCAAGCACACCTAGTTTAGAAATTATTAACATTCTCATATCACAATTGTACCAAGCATTTTCAAAAGGAAAACTACATATAGTTTGATCCCTCTTTGGAGTATTGGTATGTAGGTAGTGTTCTCATACAAGGGGTGTGGATCTATGTCCAATGAATATTACACACACTAACCCCACCCTCTTATTTTAAATTTGTCAAAGTATAAAAAAAGATAGGGTTTGAAGATAAAATATGATATAAAAAGAGATCTATATACTTCTATCTAATGAAACTTTAGTGTCAAAGTCACATAGACTTTCTAAAAAAAACCTAGAAAGCTTAGATCCTCAAGATAATAGGTCTAGACAAGGACTACAGCATCGGTGCCACTCTTGTCCACTTTCAATAATCATGTCCAATAAAAAAATGAAAGTTAGAATCTTATTGTCAATAGTGTTTTAGGCTTGCATAGTGAATATCAGATCTTGTCTCAATTTGATCAACACAGTTTAAGCTAAGTCTTATTTTCTCCTTCTTATTACTATTTTTTAAAAATCTCTAATTGCCAAAAAATTTCATAAATTATTAGCTTATTTAACACATATTATTTATTGATTTATCAATCTAGACCCTTTAACTAAATTAGGAATAAAACCCCAATATTCTCAAAATTGTTAAATCATTTGGTGAATCTGACTTACTTTATTTATGGATAAAAACCCTAGAAACCCTAGGGTAATATTCCTACTATTTTTTCCTATAAATTTATAAATTTTTACTTGAATATTTAAATAAAACATCCATTTCAAATTTTCAAATTTATTAGTAAATTTTAAAATAATTTTCTTTCAAACCCTAGTTACCCATACTAGGTCCCATTAATTTTCCAATCATTTTCTAATTTTTTACTAGTATATTTAAATCATAAAATCCATTCAAAATTCAAAAATCATTAGTAATTATCAAAAACATTTATTTTTCCAAACCCTTGTTGCATCTACTATGTCCTATTAAATCATTAATTTTCCAAAAAAAAAAAAAGTTTTTTTTTTACTTGCATATCTAACTCATAAATCCACTTTCAACTTCAAAATTTCATAGTAATTTTCAAAATAATTATTTAAAACTTTAGTTGCATCTACTAAGTCCTATTTTCTTCTTGAGGTATCACCTTACATTCTAAAATTAAATTTCAAAAATGGGTTTCATTTATTTACAATTATTTCTTGCATTTTGTGCACAAAATAAGGAGACCATCATTGGTCCTATCATGTACATGAATGATGAAGTCTATCATATGTTAATACAAATCTTCATTCTTTTTATTTCATGCTTAATTTTTATAATAAGGGATGATATTACATAATGCATTGCTAAAAATGCATAAAATTTCAATATTCCTTTTGCATACTCTCCCTCATGCATATGATTTTTTTTCAAGATTATCATGCTAAACATGTTAAAAATGTAATGATGCAAGTCAAAATTTTCTATACATTCATGCACAATTTCATATTCTCTATCACTTTTTTGTTATCTCTCTTATGGAATATTATCTATAATCATATTGCTACACAACTTATAACTCCACTTACATGCATTTTTGCCCATATACATGGTTTCTACCTAGATGTATATGCCTCCTTGGCTACTCTTATTTCAATGTCATATTTTATGCAAATGAAATAAATCCCTTCTCCTCCTCTCCCTAAAGAGGGTGATAGTTACTTTTCCTCTAACTAGGTCCATGCTATCACCCCTCCAAAAGGTGAGGTAGTCTATACTATTGTTTTTAATGCATACATTCAGCCTATAGGTTCTTCAAATCCTCTTCAGTATATGTGTTTACATTTTTAATTAGAAATAAATAGGGTTTGTACTTGTGAGACTCTAAGCGATAAAATCACTAGTATGAACAAGTTAATTTCAAATTTACAATGTAGAATTAATATTATAGGAAAATATCACAACATTATAAAATCAAATTATAATACAAAATCCTCAAAGGCACCCTAGTGTCAATCATGCATATCCACCTTCACCTAGTTAATTAGTTACAAGAAATATTACATATCAAAACAAGAAATCACAACAAAGTAACTCTAAAACTAGTGATTCAAAAATTATTCAAAGAAAAAATAAGAGTTAAAGTGAGGTACTAAGGGAAATAAGTAAATTTAAGTTGATAAAACTTCCTCCTCTACATTTAGTGAGAAGATCCCAATATCATTATGCATATCATAGAATGCATGAGCATCACATAGATTCATGTTTGTCATTGAAACAATAAATACAATATAAAATTGCTAATGAGGACCCTATATAAGGTAAATTAGTAAAGTAATTCATAGTGACACAAGAACACATTCACAAAGAGTTAAATTAAGAAACAATACAAAAGTGGTTACCAAAGCATAACTTAGAACAAACAAAGGATCAAAAAGAAAAATTAGAGCAATAAACAATACCATAAGCATAGGTAAATCATGAAAAAGATGCAAATATACCTCTCCAAAGTGAGGCATAACTTTCAAATAAATATGGGTTTGGTCAAAAATATCTACAATAATTTCATTATCAAGGTTAAGGGTTGGGAAAATAGGCTCAAGGCATCACTACTCATATCCTAATAGTTGATAATGTTTGTCACCAAGGTTTGGGATTTATTGAACATCCTAAGGCAAATAATTCATAGACACAATTTATCAAAGGAAAAAATCCAAATGTAACAAAACTCAACACTAGCATTCCATTGGTTCAAAATCAAGATATAATGATTAGTGGAATAATAATAGTTATTATGATTTCCAAGATACCAATAATGAATCTAAATATTTAGAATCATATTTGCAGTTATTCCCTCATGCTTCATATTCATACATGATTCCTTTACTTGATATAGAAAACCATGATAGGGAGTCTCCCATGAGACTCATCGGTTAATATCATCTCTTCTCAACCTTTTGCTTAACTTCTTTTAAAATTACTTGTGCACTTTTTTTTTTTTTACTTACTTGTACATGGTTTCTCAGTATGTTTTATACATAGTCTTCTTATGATTGATTGTACATATCTTATACCAAAATAACAAAAAGATAAAAACATGTCAAAAATATAAAAATAATATAACATTTTAAAACATAAAAACATTCAAATAATTCAAAAACACTAAAAACATTTAAATTATATTCATTATCCATGATTTACATTTCTACTACTATGCTAGAGTTACATTTGTTGTTCTATACTATTGTTTGTCAATTTATCTACATTACCATGCTTCACTTGATCTTCTTTGAGTGTGTGCAATGACTTCTAGACCCTTGATTGCTTCACTCTACCCATTGAGGGGGCATCATACTCCTACATGTGAGATGTATATTGATATATCTTCCCCATAGGGGCATCTTCTACATGACAAAACCATCCAGGTTATGTCATTTCTACACCAAACATTCTAGTTATCATGTTTATGTAAATTATTTACTAGCTTACATAGATTACTCTATTAACACTCACTAGTATTTAACACTTGTGTATTGATTTGCATATACCTAGTCTTGTACTAACATGTCTTGCATACTTTCACTCTTACTTTGATTAGTTAGATGTGCTTGTATTTTCCAGTCTTTACATGTTTTATCTTCTTGCTTGGTGTATCCTGATGTGATTACATTCTCAATTCCCAGTTATTTTTGGTATTTACTATAGGACATTTTCTAATGTATTTTACTTATATTCATGTGTGTGCCTTTCGACATTTGCCAATGTCCCTTGTACTCTTCTATGTGATTATGGATTTTAGGCTAACTTGTATTTTTAAACTATATGTGTATGTGGCATTTGAACATGACCTGTATGATTGATTTCTAGTTTGAGTGAGATGTGCCCATGTCCCTTGTTTGCTTCACCCCTTGGCTACTCTTGTAAGTTTCTTGCTTCTTGCCTTGTGTGATTGTTGCTTGATTTTTTTCAATTATTTGCAATACCATGATCCAAATCATCAATTATCTTTCTTCTTGGATGCCATGATGGACACCATGCTCCATCCCTCCATGATAACTAATAACTAACAATTAACAATTAACCATTCTAGTTCTAGTTTAATATATTTCACATGATTTTACATTGTTATATCTATCTAGGCATACCCCTATTTATTTAACAATTTCTAAATACAAATGATGTTATATCTTGAGATATCTTGTAAATTATAATTTCTATATCATATATTTTATAGCATAACACATTTATAGGGCTCTTCCTTTTGCGGTCAATCATTATAATGTATCCATTCCTACCCTCATAAGAGGGGGAAATAAATAGGTTTTTTGGCATAGAGATCAAAGATCCTATCAACTAAAAAATATAGTTTTATAACACTTAGAACAATAACTAGACATCAAACCAGTTAGAACAAACTAGGTAGAAAGTGAAAAATCTAGAATAATCATCAGATTTGGTCTAGGATAATAGCATTGAGACTGGACTATAGTGTTAGTGATGTTATTATCCATTTCTAGTGCTTCTATCTAAATAGTAGAAAAAATAGAATTTATAGAAGCAGGAAGAAAATTAGGTTCAAGTATAGATTTACATAGCTAAACTAGTTCAAAATTGGTAGTTTTAGTACACTTTTACTTAGATAATCTGGATATAAGGGCATCATGTACATCATGATGGATTTCACTTCTAATTTTAGACATGATAGTTTGGTATAACTTCTATATTAGAATCCATGTTCCAAACACTAGTAATTAGGGGCAATATACATGGCACATTTGTTTTATTTTCCTTTTAGAGTTCAATATTACCTAGGCATTCTAAATATTTACATATTTTAATCCATCTGTAGGTGGTTGGCATCATTTCAAAGTGGATTTAATACAAGTTTACCCTCCACATTACTGAGTTCCCAAGTTCTCAAGTGGTTTTCACATAATCTAGATTCTCAATTTTAGAGTGGCTTTCATATAAGCCTATTATACATTTTTTAGAGTGGCCAAGAGTGGCCTAGTTTCTATCATACATTTGGCTATCCATCCTAACATTGTTAGATCATAGTAAATTTATGGAATTCATGATCCATCTCATATGACATACATTTCATACCAATATCAGTTCATAGTTTCACTTCATGGGGAAATGATGGAGCCAAAGGTCTAACTAGCCTTTGTATTCTTGAGCCACCTATTTTGAAGGATTGAACACATAGTAAAAACATTGATCAATACATGCATGACCACATAGCTTTACTTAGTGGATGACGATGGAGCCAAAAAGCTAGCCTTTTCATTCTTGAGCTACTTTCTATGGAATTGAGCACTCAGTTTCATTCATGATATTACTCTTGGTATAGCATCATCTAGCATTACTTAAGCATTACTCAACATCAAAATAGGTTTTGTATTGGTCCACATACATGATAAGGTGTATTCATTCCTTTCTCTTCCTCTCTCTTATCCAAATTTATATGATCTTATTTTAGATATAGAATATCTAGTAATAACCGATGTAATCTTATTTTTTTTCTTGTAGATTCATACTTCACAATGTGTTCTCTATATGCACAACCTAGCATCAAAATAACATCATGAGCTTCACCCTTATAGGTAGTTTTAGGTATGACTTTTTATTTTCCTTTATCCTAGTGTTTCACTTTGTTTCATCTCTAAAATAAAGGGGCGGGGCAAATTTAGTCATATAAAAATGCAAAATTGGTAACTTGAGTGTGGCTAATGACACCCAACCCATAGTTACTTCTTGATTATTCTGCATGATCCTTCTAGGCACATTTTCACTTATTTTTAGTCACCCATAGGATTTTAAGACCTCATTCTAGCTTAGTCAGGATCCTTTTTCCATGCTTATTCCATCCCCTCAGGTCTTGTACCCTCAGGACAATAGTGCCCAACTGGACTATAGCATTGGACCCTAGGGTGTCCCCTTTTCAATGCTCTTATCTAATCACATTTTGATCCTATATTTCCATTTTTCCATGATTACTCATATTCATTATGTTGGCTTAGCTCAATTACATTTAACCCATGACCAATACATCCCTTTATAATCCCATTAGAATATCATTTGGAAAGGGTTGGAAAATATCATAAAGCAAGCAATAATATAATCAAGATTACTCAATTACATTTCCCTATTATTTGCATACAACCATATCATAATATTTATAGCTTATTCTAATCCTTACACCAGTCTCTAGTCATCTCAATCACCCCCAATTTAGCATTTCTTTACATTCTCATATCATAATTTCACCAAGAACTTTTAAAGGGAGAACTACATATGGCTTGATCCCTCTTTGGAGTATTGGTATGTAGGTAGTGTGCTCACATAAGGGGTATGGAACCATATATAGTGAATATTAAACACACTAACCCTACCCATCTTGTTCAAACTTTGTCAAAGTATAATATAAGATAGGGTTTGAAGAGAAAATATGCTCTATTAGGAGCTCTATAGACTTTTAGCTATAAAAAACTTTAGAGATAGGGTCACACAGACCTTCTAAACAAAATGCAAAAAAGTTTAGATCCTCAAGACAATAGTATTCAGATAAGGACTATAGCACTAGTGCTACTCCTGTCCACTTTCAATGCTCCTATCTAATAAAAAAATGAAAGTTAGAATCATATTTGTGATAGTGTCCCAAGCCTATATAGTGAATATCAAATCTTGTCTCAGTTGGATCAGCATAGTTTAAGATAAGTATTATTTTCTCATTCTTATTAATATTTTTATAAAATATTAACTACCAATAAATTTCAAAAATTATTATCTTATTTACCACATATTATTTACTAATTTATCAATTTAGACCCTTTAACTAAATTAGGAATAAAACCCTAATATTCTTAAAATTGTTAAACTAGAACACTTTCAAACTACACAAAAAGTATTAATACTTAATATTCCATTAAAATAGACCCCTAAAACTTTCATCTTAGTTTCATGTCACTTTTGGCTTCAACCACCACTTGAAGCACACTTGTAGTATTTTTCATAATTAGGCTTGTGAACCTTCAAAAGGTCTATCATATAAAACTAAAGTATGTATACAATCTAATTACATAAAAAATGACAAAAAACCACATATAAAGAAACAAAATTAACTTAGGTTAATCACCATATTCTTTGGAATTCACAACTTAGGGTAAAAAGACTCAAACTCTTCTCTATAAATAGCCCACTCAAAACTAACAGAACACTCTAAAACCCAATCATGAACAACTTGATCTTTAACACCTAAAAAAACCGTTCCCATTATTATTTATACTTTAAAAATATATTTTAACATCTATATAAAACTATAAAATACAAAAAAACACAAGGTCTAATGTCAAATATTGGTCTTACATACCAATCTTTTGATCTTACTACACATAGTCAACCCAAAACAAGACAAGCCATTTGGCTTCAACATTTCAACCTCTTATACTAACTTAAAATATTTATAAAATAATAATCAATAATTTCAAGTCACAATAAAAAAAACCATATGCATTATATAAATCAACTTAGGGAATAAAGCCTCAAACTCATCATTGTAACTTGCTTAGCCAGAACTGCCAGTTTACTTTAAAGTATAGTCATGGTGATAATGACTTCCAACACTTGTATATACATATTAAATTACTTATGATAGATGTATATGATACAATTATATCATTATAAAATTATTGGATATAAATATAATATATTCAAATGGTAATATTGGTTTTGCACACCAATCTCATAACCTTATATCTCTTTGTCTCATCTGAACTAGACAAGTAAACTTGTAACTTTTTCACTATAACCACAGACCTCAAAAAATTCTACCAAAAATTAGAATTTTTTAAAATTCATGAAAAAAATCTTCATGTACTTGGTTTCATCATTATTCCATTATAACACAATCCTAATCATCTTCTCATTGTTGCCTGCGTTTCTCATTGTTTCCATCATTACACATGTTAGCGACTAGCCATCTTAGATGACTAGTTTAACATACTATAGGGATTTAAATTATACATAAACCTTCATGTACATAAAACATGAGTCTCAATCTTCATCATCCATCCATTTTCATACTTTTACTTGGTCAAATCTGATTGATATAGCAAATCTTTTAGAAACTTGCACTTTCATGTAGGGTCTACTCACACACCTAACAACTCAATCACACTTAGAGGTTTTTGAGAGAGTTTATTACATGTTAAAATATTTTTTAGTCATTTTATACCATCCTAGTCTATTTTGAACAATATATTTTGCATGGGGTCCTTGTTAGGGTTTTAGAGAGGTTTAACATATGTTTTAGTGTTAATGATTATTCATAAAGGATTACCCCTTAAATCCAAAACCAATCCATGTATTTATTATCTATGAACCTTACCCATCTATCCTTAACATATCAAGTTCCCATGAATAGGTTACACATGCAAATAAACACCTTAAAGTCCTTGGGTTTGCATGCCTTCATTCTATGTACTTGAGAGACCTCAAAACCAATTTTCATGCCTTCTATTGAAAACCATGACCTCAAAATTTGTGAATATTTTTTACAAAACATATCATACCTCTTTTAATTTTAAATATGCATTATTTCCTTGTAAATTGATCATGATCTCTCAATAGGTCACACTCTTTGTCTTTGCTCTATATAACTTGACCTACAAATCATATTAGGCCTTAAAATTAAAATTCATACATATTTACATGTTCTCTCTACCTCAATCACATAATAAATAAACATATATCATGTTTAAAAAGTGTTATACATCCTTAATATTCCTTGATAATATATCATAATGCCTCATTAGGCTAGGCAGGGTCTAGGAGTGGTCTAGTTGTAGACTTGATCTATAGGACCTACCCCTATAGGCTCACCTTGAGACTCTTATGAGTGATAAAATGTTTCACATATATTAAAAATATACCTCATACATCTACTCATTCTTTTTTTTTACTCATATTAACAAGATATCATACTCATACCTTCTCATAAGGTCTCTTCATGCTATGACTAGTGCCATGTCTAGGCTTTTTAAGTACTTAAAACATGAAAAATTACCTTAAAATAATTATTAAGGCATATAAACTTCACTTAAATGATCATGAAATTCAAAAATACCTCACACAATCTTGTGCTTACTCACTTCACCAAACTTTACTATGCATACCTTCTCACAAGTTCTAGACTAGGCTTCTCAAGACACCTTGTACTCAAGAACTAGTACTCAAACTTGATGACCTCAATGATATAAAACAATAAAACTCATTATAAAACAATCACATTACACTATAATAATATTTACATCAAAAAATATAATAATCATTAGGTTTCCTTCAAATTCTCTCTTAATAAAGAGACATTAGGTTGCCTTCAAATTCTCTCAAAGACCACTAACCATGCATCTTCACTAGATGAACCTTGACATTGATGACATCAATTATAACACTTATTAATATATCCAATTATCATGGATCTTAAGTTAACCTATGTAAATAAAATAAAAGTGGATAGGTAGCTCAATGCATAAGGATAAATATTGGACCCTATTCTTAACATCCTCCTAAACATGCTAACATTGAATCCAATCTTGCCTAAAAATCATAATTTTATAATATTAAAACCTCTAATAATCATGAGTCAACTTTATATTCCCCATGCCTCTCCAAATCAGAATTTTGGCTTTTTTTTCATGTTGGTAGTGAGGCTATACCACATTATTATAACCAAGTTATATTCCTAGTTATAACTAGCAACACATAGACTTTCAATCAAGATTCAACCAATCCTAAGTTATATGAAATTTAAAATATGGTTTAAAGGTTGAGAAATGATTTCCTTAGTTTTAAAAAACAAGTTGGTAGTTCAAGTAGTGGAAATTCTACCTTGAATTTCACTTATCAACATAATTATAGACCTAATAATAGGCAAGGCAAGCAATTTGAGTCTTCATCTAATAAAATGCTTACATCATGGAGATCACCCTACCCAACTGGTGTCATGTGCATAACACATCCTAACATTTTGAAATTGACTATGTTGAGTTTTATAATGCCTTTAGTGTCCTATAAAAGGAAACTAATGAATATGAGGTTGTTCTAAATAGCTAGAATATTGTAGGTCACATTCTTAGTTCATCCAAATCACTCGATACATCCATGGTGTTAGAGACCATGGATTTACCTAGTAAAGGAGAAAATACATATGAGATTAATACCAATGATATTTAGGTTATGCAGTAGTTCTAGAGGATAAATTATACCCCTAAGAGTAAAGCACACCAACCCTTGACAACCTCAACATCAAGCAAAAACATTGATACAACTCTTAATCCAAAATCTAGGAATGATCCCCCCACCAAAGTTAGGTGACATTCAAATTACCACTAGTAGGATGAGTTAAAACATAATTGAGGATATGAAAAGGGTAAAAGCTAGTATAACCCTCCATGAATAGGCACAAATTATTGAATAGAGAGATTTACTCCTTAAGTCTCTTATGGACAAGAGTACTCCACCCAAAAAATAAAGTCATATATAATATCAACATGGTGATACATAATTCCAAAAATAAGTTTCCACCTTTCTTACTTATAATCTAAATATTTGGCAAGAATTTATATAATTATGTAGTTGATTCAAACACCTTAGAAAATTTCATGCATGTAGGAATTTTTAGTAAAATAGGACTAGTCCCTATAAAATTAGATAATGTAATGGTCTAGTTAGGTAAGTCTAAAGTCAAGGTTTTAAGATAATTATTAAATATTCATATGAAATTAAATTTTAATCCAAGAATGCAACAGTTCATAGACATACAAGTGTTTGAAATTTGATAGGCATATGACATGCTTCTAAGTAGTGATTGGTCCAAATCTCTTAATGGTTATATGATGATGGACTTCTCCCATATGTGTATGGCATGGAGAGGAGCGTAAAATTAGATAAGGATTGATAGAGAGACATTAATGTAGTTGATAATTATGGAATACAATATAGTCAATGAACAATTTAATTTTACCTCCATGGATTTAGGTATCTATACCTTGATCACCAAACCATGAACTAAATAAAAACTCAGCCAAGACTATAATTTAGTTATGTGGTCTTTATATTTTGATGGAGCATAATTTAATCAAGGATAAAGAGTGTGTATTGTAATTATTAATCCATTTGGTAAAAAAACATGTAGATGCATATAGATTCCAATTCCACTGTACTAATAACATAGTTAAATATTAGGTGCTAATCTTGGGATTGAAATTAATAGCTAGGTGTGACGTCCATCAAGTAAAGGTATACAGTGACTATGAACTAGTTACCAATCAATTAAGGAATAAATTTCCATGTAATATTTATCATTTTAAGAAGTATAGACACTATTCTTGAGATTTGATGGAATCTTTCAATGCATCTAACATTGTTGCCATTATTATAATTGATAAATCCATAACATAGTCATTTCTATTTCTAACCTTACACCTTTGGATAATATGAATCTTAAAAAAAAAATTATCAAATTGGTTTCATGTCCATATGTACATGATAATTTGAATAAATTTCAAGTGTTTGATGATGAAAGACACATTCTAGATCTCATTTCTAATTCCAATTATTTTGACATGCAAATGGTTGATGAGGATGAGAGGAGTGATCTAAATGAAGAACATTATGATGCCAATGGAGTTATAAACCTTAAATACAATAAAATTCGAAAGGAGAATGATATCATTAGAAAGGTTATTTGAATTAGAAAAGCTTGTAGCTAGTCTTGAAATAGTTTTTCACCCTAATCAAAAGTCATAAGTTATTAATGTGGGGATGCTTGATCAACCTCATAACATCACTGTACGGCCAAAATACAATGATGAAGAAATGTAGAGTTTACAAATGATGTTAATCCATTACCAATGTATAATTTCTTAGAATTATGGTGATATGATGGGGTTTAATCCCAATGTTATGACACATAATTCTCCACTAAAACTTGATAAAAATCCATTCAGACAATACCAAAGACCAGCCAATCCTATTCTTGAGTTACTCATCCTTAAGCAAGTTTAGAAGTTTCTTAGATGGTATCATATTTCCTATGTGACATTCAAATTGGGTAAATAATTTAGTACTAGTCAAAAAAATATGGGAGAGATCCATCCTTGTGTTGATTTTAATAACTTAAATCAATATTTAGATAGAGATAATTATTCACTACCATGTCTAGATGAATTCATCCAGTATGTTAGTAGATCTAAGATGATGTAGTTTCTAGATGGATTTTTAGGCTACAATTATGTTTTAGTTGACAAGGAAGACCAATCTATAGATAATCTTCACCACAAATTGGTTCGCATTCACTTATAATAAAATTCCCTTTGGTTTGATCAATGTTGGAATCACTTGCCAAATATCCATGGACATAACATTTGAAGGATTGATTGTAAGTGCATTAGTGTGTATATATATGACTTAATAGTTTTTTTATAAAAATAGATCAAACCAATTATAAAACTTATAAAATATATTTGAATGCTACCATAAGTTTGGTATTTCACTGAATCCAAAGAAATTTATTTTATATTTGACTGAAGGTAAGCTCCTTAGTCATGTAATTTTAAAATAAGGTATGTCAACTGACCCTAATAGAGTCAATGACATTTCTAGAATTCAATTACCAAATAGTAAGAAAGAACTAATTTTTATTTTTTTGTAAAATTAATTTTATGTAGAAATTAATTTTATGTTTTACTAAGATAGCCAAAACCTTGAATGACATGTTAAAATAGGGAGCTAAAGTTGATTGGACACCTACCTTAAATAAATCCTTTCAAGAAATTAAGGATGACAATATATGCCCCCATTTTGGTTAGCCCCAATTACGTAAAATATTTATACTTGTATTAATTTGCATCTGATCATACTATTATTTCCATCCTTACTTAGAAATTATAAGATTAAAAGAATCTTATAAATTTAATGAGCACCAATTTTAAGGAAGATGAATCAAAGTACCCTATTTTGGACAAGTAAGCTTATAAACTAGTAAAAGCAATAAATAAATTCATACATTATATCACAAAGAACAAAATTTATGCTATGGTTATGGGTATTACTATCAAAATAATGTTGAGGCATAAATAACTTTGATAAAGAAGAGGGCATTGGGTCTCAAAACTTCAATAATATGACATTGAGGTCAGGATCATGTAGCTAGTTCATGGTAAAGGTTTATCATAACTATTCTATGAAATTGACATTGGTATTACTATTATCCAAGTAAATCAGTTTGAACTAAAGCAAAACCCCTAATATAACTCTATTACTCATTATCTATTGTATGGTGCTCCACTGGTTGTCTTGGGTAGGACACATAAAATAACATTAAAGTTGAAGGATGCCCAGTACATGCTAAATAAAAGTGTCTTATATCATAGTAATCATGAAAGGATTTTTATAAGATGATTAATATAATAATAAGAACTAGATGTCATGAATTCCTTCCATGATGAATTAGGAAACAACTATCCTTCTAGAAGTGTGACAACCCACAATAATTTAAGGGTTGGTGATTATTATCCAACATTATTCAAGTATGCTCATACTCATGTGAGATATTATCATTTCTATCAAACCTTTGTAAAAATGGAAACTCATAATTTTATGCCCCTTTAACTAGTAATTAAGGAGCATCTATTTTCTCAATGGGGCCTAGACTTCATTGGAGTCATAAATTTAAACTCTTTAGCTAGTCATAGATTCATCATTATAGTGAATGACTATTAAAAAATATGGGCTAAAGTGAAAGCAACCAAGAACAAATTTTTTGAAGAGGTCATTAGATTATTTGAAGAACACGTTAAAACTAGATTAAACACCCTTGTGGCACTTTTTTATGATATTGGGTCTGCGTTCAAATCATCTAAGTTGACTAGGGGGCATATCAAAATGGAATTACACTAATTTTTTTTTCAAACTATTACCCTTAGGGAAATGGTTTGGATGAGTCCATAAATAAGAATATATTGAATGTCCTTAATAGATAAATAGAGGAGAACCCATGTATTTGGCATCTTATACTCAAATATGCCTTATGGGATAATTGGACAAGACATAATAGAAGTCTCAAGAACTCTCCTTTCATGCTAGTTTATGGCATGGAACTAATATTTCTAATGACACTAAAAAGACCCATGTATCAATTCATCAATGACTAGATGTAAAAAATGAAATAGGACAATTTAATCTATTCAACTTGATTCATATGGATGATATGAGAGATGAAGCCTTGAAGAATTTTAGCAAGCACTAGGTAGCTATTAAAAGATGGTTTGATAGAAAAGGACAACTAAAATGCTTTTGCATTTCAAACTTAGTTTTATTATTAGACAAAGACCATGAAAATAAACATCAACATTATAAGCTAAGTTCTCTTTGGACCAATACTTATCAAGTTATATAACTGTTAGGAAAGAATATTATTAGATTGAAATATATGTAAGGGAATGACTTGTAGTTTTAGTCAACAGATAGTTTTGAAAGAAATATTTCTTAGTTTTTCCATTCAATACCATTTCATAATCACTCAAGAGGTTTGATGCATGTATATATTATATAGTGTTTCCTTCTTTCTTTGAATAGGTTTGATTTCTATTGTTTATTTGTTTACCTTATTTTTCCCTTTATATTTCTTCCCCCCAACTCATTTGAGTTGGCTTGTTTTGTCTGATCCCTTGGTTCTTTTCAATGTGTTTCTCTAATGAAAAACTCATTAGATATAATTAATTTCCATGTCATGGTAAATTAGTTTCATTATAGGTGGTCCCTTGGCATGGTTATTTTAGACCTTCCCTTGTAACACATTGACTATTTTTTACTAGAAAACAAAGCCTATGCATATCCAATGTTGCATTAAAATTATGTCTAATAAGTAGAAAACATTAGAACATTATGTTTAAATCTACGTGTTATTGTGTTCTTTTGGGATGGTCAATTCAGATGGTTTTTAAGTACAAGAGATCCATTCAAATTTAAGAAGTTAGAAAGCAATTATTCATTCTTGAAAAAATCTATAAACTAGAATTAATTATTTTGTACATTTTTATAATTATGAAGGCTAGTGATTCAGAATAGAACTTGTGAATTTATAATAGTTCCTTTTCTTATCTCAACCATTAATCAAACTTAATTGAACATATAAACCAAATGGAAGAACTGATTTAGTTTGAATTTATCTTAGTGATCTAAATTTTTTGAGTTTATTATTATACCCATGGTTTGGTTCTTATCCCTTAATGGATAGAATTGAAAAATATTTTCAAGGAATTTTTTGAAGGAAACTAAATAAAAATTAAAAATATAAGTCTTCTTCAAAAAGGTGATTCATACAATCTCCACCATCAGTTTTTTGACCTAGATGGTAGTGGATCAAGGCCTTGAATGAGACTAGAGGTATCTCTATTGGGTATATATATGTTTGGTTGGTAGTATATAAATGCCCATGTAATTCCCCATAAATTTGAATACCAATATTTTCCCTCTCATAAGATTTGGATTCTTAGACATGTCTAAATTATTTCATGTGAATTTAAGGAATATAAAATAACTAATCAATTTTACACACATTCATGGTCTAAGGTTCAATTATAACTTACTATGCCACATGTGAAGTAGATTTTAGTGCCTTCATCTTCTTGATTTTGTCTAATGAATTATTCGTAGTTTGTGTTTGTTGTTCAAGTGTGAAGATTTATAGTCTAGGTTCTAAATGTTAATGCAACATCCTCCCTATATAGTTCATGATTTTTTAGGTCCAACACACCCCATTCTTATATTTCAAATGGATACCCTCTTGATTTAGTCTAGTCTTTGCTTTGCATATTTTTAGATGTAAAGTTTTGTCATATAAATGCTTTGTCGACATTAAGCAAGTTTGAATTTAAAACTTTTGAATATAATAAGTTCCATATCTAATCTCCTTGTTATAATCTTACCTCTAAAATGGTGTATTATGGTTAATTATCTAAGTCATTTTAATGTCCCATTATAAATACCTAACTGATTTTGAACTTTTGTATTTGATTTTTTAGTTAGGCCTTTGATATCCATAGTCAAGATTATTTTAGTCAATAGTCAACTATATGAAATCATGATCAAATTATTTAAATTCCTTTATTTTAAAATCAATAATCATTCTCTATGTTATGAATGTTTGTACTAACCTTGGACTAATCTTATATCTAATTATTTCAAGCTCTGGTATGTAGGTAGATAGTTTTTAGGCGTTAAATTTTATTCATCAAGCCTAGCTGATCAAAATACTTATCTAATTTATTGAAAATTTCCCAAGCCCCAAGGTCTTAAGATCATGCCACGTGGCATGATCTTGATGACCTAGGGACTTGAAAGGTAGTCAATAGCCAAATGACCTTGGGACTCTAGGTCACTAGTATGTTTTAATGTGACATGATCTCGATAACTTGGGGACCTATAGGTTGAGGTTGTAATTCAATAGCCACAGGCCTCTAGGTTAGTAGGATTACATCATGTGGTGACATTTAGCTACCCTATAGCCTTAAGAAAATATTTACAACTCTAAGCCTCTATGTTAGTGGGGTTGTGACACATGGAAACATATAACTACCCCACACTCTTGGTATAATGTGTACATCTTTAAGCCTCTGAGTTAGTGATATTGCACCATGTGGTGATATCCTACTACCCCATAGTCCTAGGATCAGTAGGGTGAAGATAAAATATCCTAGGAATAATAATTGGATGTTAAGTATATCAAAGGTAATTTTAAGTGTGGTTGAAGAATACACCTAATATACTATGGATGAGTGATAAGTAGACCTAATGAATACATCATTTGACCAAGTTTTCATAAATGAGTGAATGGAGGACACATGGAGCTTAATGATAGTTGAAAGACACAAGGGTAAATATGACATTCTATAAAAACATTGATCTATCTTTTAGGGAGAATTAACTAGTTAAGGGAGGCACATGGAGTGAAATGGTAGATCCTTAACCCAAGTATTCTTCCAACTGGGTCAAATAAAAGAATCATTCAAAATAATTGGACCAAAATGAAGAAGTGGGGATATAATTTTAGCTATATAAGTTTCATAAACATGGACTAAATAAAAATGTAATTTGGATTTTCTTTTAGAGTTAAGGGAATATTCTAATTGAATGTAGTTGTAGTGGCATGGAGTGGCAATCATGGCTAGAGATGGGAAACTTACGCCACTTGGAGACAAGTCCCATTATATTTTATATAAAATTTAGTCAACATTATTGAAAAAATGTGGGTGATTTTACACATAAAAATTTTAAATTTTTTGATAAGATCAGTCCCCACTTTTCTTGTTTTATTTTGGCGTGTGGTTATCTACTTGGAGGTCACACTTAAATGCTTTCATAATAACACTAAAATAGATATTAGTATATTTTTAAATTAGTTTTTTAATTTATAAATGTAATTTATTTATTGATGGAATAGAGTTTATTAATTTTAATAATAGATTGCAATGCTTGTTTACTAATTAATATACAATTACATTGTGCAATAACTAGTCTGATTGGTTCTAATTTTTTATTTTGTTGAACATGAAGTTATGTTAAGAAGTTGTATGTAGTAAATATATACATTTCATATTATTTTATTTAATATATTTTCATGGTAATATTCTTATCTAATTATTCAAAATTATACGCATTGAGTTGCTTTAGTTTTTGTTATAGATAGACCTAGTATACAATGGTATAATTGTGATCAAACATGCTTTTGATTTTTAACATTAATGATCTTGTTTCAGTCAAGGAACCACTTAATTTCATAGCTTAAACTTTATCTCATTTATATTTTTTTGTGATTAATATTATATCCATTTTATCATAGTGTGATACCAATGTGAATGAGGAATAAAGGACTTAAGAAAACATCAATATGATTTCTTAGACAACATAGAGTGGATTCAACTTCTAGTGGTTAATTGCCATTACTCACCCAACTAAATAACTGGAAATTTCTTGGACCTTGGATTCAACCAGTTGAATCCTAAAAATTAGGGGACATTATGTCCCATGTGTTTTTATCTCCCTTCATCCCATCTAAATAATTAGTTCAATGACTATTTCTATTATGGGTCACAAATTGAGACAAATAGCATGAATCCAAGAAACACAATGATGAAAATGTTTGTGATTGTTTTATTATACCTATGTTTAGGATAGTGGTTAGTTAATACCAACAAATAAATATTTATAAATAAATATTATTCCTACTATTCATATCATTTCCATGATTCATGTCATAAGTGACCTCTAAAATCAAGTTATCTCCCTCATTTTACAAACTAAATCATGTGATGCTAATATGTATAGTAATTTCATCTTAGGAAAACCTATAACATAATCCATATTTAATTATAATTATCCCAAAGTATTTGCAATGCCTAAGTTCTAATTATTTTATCAGCATGTAAATCTTAATAGTCACTTGAATAAGTATGAATGTTATTCTTAAAAATGATCAAATGGTGAAAGAATATTATTAAAATATTTCTATAAACATTTAGGCAGAGAGGCCTTATATTGGTTTTATAGTATTCATAGTGGCCCTTTACCTTACTTTAATAAGCTAGAAGAGGTTTCTTACCCAAATTTAATAAGAAGAAGATTACTAAAGACACATTAGAACATCTTCAAAGTTTACAACAAAGTAATGATGAACTTATTGAAGATTATGTTTTACGATTTAAGAATACTTACATTATTTAATGTATCAACACTCATATTTGGAAAGGTAATTTAACTATATCAAGGTTCTTATGTATCCACTTAAGAAAAACACAATTTACAATTCTTATCCTTATTTTGAGATAATTTATATGGATATTTTCAATATACCTATGATCTCACTTGTGATTCACGTAAGTCAAAAACTTCAAGTGATTCAAGATCATATTCATCTAAGAATTAAATTACACCTAAGGAAGTTGAGACAAGTACACCACATTCTAAGTTGAAATGTCCAATTAATATTATTAATAAAAGACAAGATTAAAATGACATGGTTTATAAGGCAAGAGATAGGAGTTCACCTAGTACACATAAAAATCAATCACTTAAGATTGATAACTTAAAATATCAACCAAGTGATATTTTATTAAATTACTTGATAATAAATTAATCTAAATACCTCTTAATTGTTATCACCCTCAAAATTATTGTAAATGAGTGGAAGAAATACCATTTTACAATTATAATCATATGGATGGGAAAAGAGATAATAATTGTTATTTATTACAAAAAATATTGAAAAACTTCTAGATATAGTGGTTATTACATTTAGTATAATAGATAATAAATCAATTTTTTTTACCCTAATCTATATTTTTTTAAACCCTCATTAACATAGAAACATGAATATAATTTAAATTGTAAATTATTAAATTTAATCATACATTTGAATGTAAAATACTAAAACTATTTGCAATGATCTGATAAGTAGTATATGATAAATATACTAAGTACAATAAAGGGATGAATACTTAACTTTCTTGGTTGACTATCTAAATATGACTAACTTTCTATAATGAAAAACAAATTGAATTAGGCTTGTGATTCATCTAGTTCTAGAATTATGTTTATGTCTATGTAGGGTTAGTTATGGGTCAATATCAGCTATTAATACTAATCTATAGTGGTTGGTATTGACTTATGTATAAAATGGGGTCTATGAATATATGGTCACCTTATTCTATCTCTTAAAGTTATATAAATGTAATGGCTAACCTTGTTTATGTGTGTAACTACAAAAAACAACCTCCTTCACTTAAAATCTTATGTATGCTTGTGATTACTAGAAACCTATAAAATATAAGAATGTGTAATGGAATAAGATGAACCCAATAACTCTTGTTTGATGATTAACCATTACCTATAGATGATAATCCAAGGATGGAAATTGAGACACACATAGTTCTCCCACCTAACGTGATTTTTTAATTATTATCCTTCACTATATGACTATGGATAATGATTTGGATTTGATACTTTAAAATTATTGATTTGAATTATATCTAATATAATTTATAATTATCTTTCAACTATTATTTATTGATTCACATATTATAAATAATAGTGAAGATATATTTTTATGTGTAGTAGTGTATATATGTGTACCAGATAAGTTTCACATCCCATATAAATTACAATATTGATTTATATATATGAGTCCAATTGTGTAACTTATCACACCACTAAAATTTTAGGTATATGGGACAAACCTAAGGAAATGTTTGATTTTTAAAATTATGCATTGTTAGGAGAGGGTTTTTCATGTCAGGCTCAGGTCATTATCAATTGGTGATATTGACATAATTTAAAATTATTAAGTTGTGCATAATATGACTAAAATTAATATTTATGTATGTATAATAGGATAACACGCATGTTTTAAATAGACATTGAGATTCTTTTCGGTGGGTAACAACAAAACCAAAAAAAAAACTCATAAGGTAGCTTGTAGGTGTGAGAGAATGGTAACTAAATACTATATTTATGGGTAAAATTCTTGAATGGTAGATGTGTGTTAATATTATCATTTTAAATTACGTAATATCATACTTTATTATCTAAAAATTCCCCACTCTTAATCTATTAATATAATTCCTAGAGTAAAAGGAAAAGATGTACCTAGGTGTGTACAATACACTTTGTTTTTAGTAAGTTCCGATTTTGAAGTTCACTTAATAAAATAACCCACAAAAAACATATACTAGTAAATGTACACAAATTTAAATATTTTTAAAGGTAAAGAGTAAGGAAAGAGTACACTTGTGTGTTGGTGAAAACCATGTTGCCATTGTAACTTGTTAGAGATGATGCTTCCTTATTGAAGCTTGGGATAACTTGTGTCTCCTTGATTAATAACATGTAGAGTTAAGGTAATATTTCCCATAATTTTTGTAATTATACAATCCATTAGGTATGGACTAAACCATTCCCTCACCCTCATAAATTTAGGGAGAATTATGAAATGTACTAAGCCAAATAAGTGCTTAGAAAAGTAAAGGAAATCACATGATGGGTTTTATAGAACTAAAACTAAATCAAATATTGAAGATATATTATAAATTAATTTTTATATTTTCCATTATAAAATAAATTCATGATCAAAAGATAATAAACAATATTCATTCCCCCATATGACCTTAGGTTTAATTGTAGTTTGATTCAAGTTCACTCAATGTAAAATAAATGCATTATCAAAAAACAATTAAAAGCATTCATACCCCCATCAAAATCATAGCATAAACAAGTGTGAAGTGGAATGACAAAAATTTGTCATTAAAATTGTTAATTATAATATTTTTTGTGTGTGAATCAATATCATACCTAAAATATCTAAAATTATGTATATCTGTATAAACCAATATCTTTTCCACTAAAGTTATAGTAATTGATATAGAATTATCTACATCTATATGTTGAATTTGAGAACATATATATCAGATGTATGTATATGTGGAAACATGTAATTCCTATTCTTATAAACTATATAGATATACACATGCATATGAACCTAAGTTTATATGAATCTATATTCAAGTCTCTATAAATCTGGTGTATATGCTACCATAATTTGTATTTATGTGTAAATATCAATCATGTAATTAAAATAATATGATATATGGTCCCTTATAAATCTCTAAAATATGTACTCTAATTTGATTTTTTGTTCATTGATGATTATGTATCCATTACAAGTACATTGTAATTACCCCTTTTGAGATGAGGGATGTGTCTTGTAAGTTAATCATCTTAAAATAATATTTAACTATATCATGTCATATATAAATCTAAAATCATATATAATCATGTGAAAATGTGGAGAGTATGTCACCATAGTAATGTCTACATGCATCAAAGGATGTATGCAATATATGTAATGTAAGGTATATAAATTTCATGTATAGATATATGTAATAATGAAGCACATAATAATAACCATCATAGAGAGATACATGAATAATACTACATAATAAAGGTGCATGATATATATCATGGTACCACTTAATGTAAATAAGCTTAATAAGTGAAAAAAATTCAACAAGTTTAAGAGTTAGTATCACACATAAGGCCAAGGACTGCATATAATAGAAATTAATTTGTCAAAACAAACAAAGCCAAGATCCACATGCAAGGGACATAAAAATGTCTCAAAAAAGGGAAATAAAGATGTCACATCAAACAAGGCAAAATATGACATATAAGGGAAATAAAAATTTCACAAATAAGGGACATAAATATTTCATATCAAACAAGGAAAAGGCCCTCATATAATAGACATGTAATGATTAGCCTATAAATCAAGAGTAATATCATTAATAAATATTATAAGTAAATACTATTCTACACCATCCATATGTATCAATGTCACACCATATTATAATATAATATCCATGTAGTATTGTGTAATATATGATAAACTAGCAAGACATTTTGAAGTAGTCTAGATAACTCAACATGGTAGAAGAATATAGAAAGATATGACTTTTAATAGTGAAACTTGTGTAATAATATGCCCTCAATATCAATATGGACATTTTAAAGAGGAAATTACAACATTTATATGTCCATGTGTAACTTTTATGTCCTAATTTTAATTCATATACCATGAAATGCATGAGTTATTGAAAACAATATGCCATATAATAAGCATGTGATAAATAACATATGTAAATAGTGGAGTCTAGTAATCATGTCATGTTTGGTCTTAATTTTGAAAATTTGAATATTTTTTATTTTTTTATTTTTAAAATATTTTAAATTTTAAAAGTGTTACCCAATGATCACATCAGTGGGAGGAAAATAAGGAGTGCATGTATTGAATAGTTGAAGGGTCAAACGTCATGAGTGGAAGGTACTAAAATTAGGCATATTAGAATATAATAAGAAATCATGCATTATATAGTAACTATGACATGCATTACTCATAAAATCATGTGTATGATGGGTAACTCTAGAAAGTTTATAACTTTATGGGGTCTATTATATAGTAGGAAAATGTCACTGCATATTTTAATTATGGAACCCACTAAACTATATGTAGTACTAAATAAGTATATGTTATAGGATATGATGGCCTCTATGATCCTTGAATAACTTTTTGATGTGATGAGCATTGAATAAATGGCTGTCTATTATACCAAACAACTTAATTTTAAATTAGGTGTATAGAATAATATTGCATATGTGTAACCACTGGCTTTATATATTAATCATGCATGGGTATATCAACCTATTAGAATAATTAAATATTACAAAGTATAGTTTAATAAATGAATGTAAGTGACTGTGTTATATATTATCAACTCATTGGTTATTTTAGTTATCTAATATTATAGTACATTGAAACTCTTGTTGATAGGCTTAGTTTAGTTTATTGGATAATTACTTTCCTTGTTATGTATGGAAAATTGTGAGCATATTCATTATTTTAAATAATGTTATTATGAATAAGAATGTTAACATTCAAACATTATTATAGTTTTTTTTTTTGTATCAAATACATTAGATCTAAGAGATAACATGGTTAGATTATATCATGGATATCATGGATATTTGATGAAAGGAAGAATTTAGTGAGGAGACTCATGCACTCAATTTTTTTTTCTGTGAAAGATTCATAGTGGAACATACATTTCCTATTAAATCTTGTGTGTAATGAAATTATTAATATGTTTGTAAATATGGAATAATATATCACAAAATTAAGAGAAGAATAAGCAAGTCCACAATAATAATTGATGAAATATAATAATATTAGTTAAATACAACTAAGCCACTTTAAAGGGGAAACCTTCAAAACAAATAAATAAGAATAAAATTCATAATATGATCATGAAAGACTAGCCACTACCTCATATATATACCCTAATTACCCATATTTATTGTATACGCATCATATTTTCAAATTTGTATCACTTACTGACACTTTGTATCCTGTAAGAACCCATCAAATCTCAATCTCTCTGAGTGCATGACTTAAGGGGTGCATGGGAAAAGGGGTGGGAAAACCATTGGTGTTTCATAGGATTATTATTACCTTTGCCACATATTATCTACAAACTTATCTCTTAAGACCATTTGCCCTAAGCTTCTTCTTCTTAGTTGAACCCATTTTAGACTTTTGACACATTTTATCCTCCTTTTCCTTACCTACATCCAATTTTGTTACTCAATTGTACATGGTCGATTGGGTTGACCCTGTATTGTTTTGGGTTATTTTCACTAAGGAGATATTTTGACCTTTGGCTGACTTAGCTCATGACCTAGTGAATTATTATTCAGAATTATACTGGATTGACTGGGTTGACCCTATTAGTTGAAACTTTTAGAAGGTTTTAAGGAAAGATCCACCTATATATACACATTTATTTCCCACCATTTGATAATAAATAATTGATTAAGAAGTAAATGTGAATTAACATCTACTTATTGACCATTCTACTTGATAAGTAACAATTAGGGTTCCATACTTTCTTTGGAGATATGGATCTTATCTTGTGGAGAAGTCTTTTACATGAATTAATAGGTTGTGTAGCATAGAGTTGATTTGTATTTGTTATCATTACATACCATAATAATTTTATTGAAAAGTACCTTGGCCAAGGGAGAGATTGAGGCTTGATGGGTTTGACTTCAAGGTAAGTATTCTTAACTTTATTTCTCCTTTGTATGTGTAGATAGATAATGTAGTTGTGCTTCTCTTCCATGCATTATAATTTCTTATACATTGACATAAGTATATGCCTTATATGCATGTTTGTATATTTTTTTGTTTCTAACCACTACTTTGTGCCACAAGCTTTGGTGAGCCCTAGATTAGATTTACTTTCTTGTTATTATCATAAGTGAAATATTAAAACCTATGATCCCTTAGGGTTATTGCATGATTATGTTATACTAGAGGCTTTGGAACCCTCCTTATCATAGTGTATTATGATAATTCATCCCCTAATTGGGTCTAGTGGATCCCCATATTGGTCATGCTCCCACTTAACAAATGTATTCCCAATTGTAAATGTAGTTATGCTCTATCTTCTTCAAACTAGGATTGGTTTATAGACATGATCCATTTCTAATTGCATACATTCTAGTGAACCCAATGTAAACTAACCCTTGTAAGATTTATTTACTTATTTCATTCTTTTGTCATTATTTTTATCATATATTTTCCATATTGGATCAACTACATCAACCCAGTTCTAGTTTTTGTGTGTAGGTTTTTAGATATAGGCTACTAGATCGACTTAATCAACCCAATATAATTTTCCAAATTTTCAAACATCAGGTTCATCATACTAGGTTGACCCAGTCAACATTTTACATTTTTAAGTGTCCTATTCATCATAGTAGGTTGACCCAATTGACCCTATACATATTAGGGACTTAACAATAGGCTTCTGCAAAGCTAAATCGACCTAGTCGACCCTATTATCATAATTTTGAAAGATTTTTGAAGGTTCTTTGACAATAATCTCACTTATCTACATCTTAAAAATTATAAATGTTCCTTTTTTTCATTTCTTTCTTTCCTTATAGTCTTTTTTTCATAGTTTTTAGTCTTTAAAACTACCCTTATATAGTCAACTAGATTGACCCTATTGACCTAGATCTATATTTTATGTGTTGTCTAGATAACTAGATCAACTCTATCAACCCTATTTATTTTTAGACCTTACCCCCACAATACATTTTGACCCTATTTTTTATTCTATGCATACACTATCAACTGCATTAACATTGTACCATGTTTCAAAGTTTGAATTAACCTTTATATGATAGTAATTAGCTCACACTTTCATTCCTTATTTCTTGCATTCTTAGAATATATCACATAGTCTAAATTAGGTGGTTTTTAATTTACAATTTAGTTTCACTATTTTCTATTTTATGCACACATGATCAAAACAAAAAAACTTAAAAAAACACTTTAAAAATTATCTAAGCAAGGCCAACCTACTTAGATTTCATCGCCAAGGGGGAAGCTGACTTAGTTTTATAGCCAAGTATAAACACATGGTTAATGGTATATTATGTCTTATCACATGACACTCTTATCATTGTGGTGTTTAAGTGAGGGGGAAGGCCCCAATACCAAACATGTACCATTACCAACATGTATCCCTTTTAGCACAAACATCCTGAAACCATCCTTAGATTAATTTTTAGTTCCTTGCTTATAGCACACTTCCCATCACATTAAAAGTAATATTCTAATAATCTATATAACATTCAGGTTGACCATTTAGTTACATTTTACTTTACAAGTTGATTTCTTGATCCTTACTCAATTGTGGGTTGTATTACAAAAAATTACATTAACCAACATTGGTGCAAGGTTTTATGTTATGTGCCTTGATTGGATCAAACTCATTGGTCCAATTGATTATTTATTTCCCTTCAATTATTGATTTTCAAAGTACTTTCAAAAAAATTATTATTTCAATACACATTCATTTTAGTTGACATAGTCTATTATAGGTTGTATGATTTTTCCTGTTTGTTGTACTAGGTCGACCCAGTCGACCCAATACACTTTTTAGCCTCTTTTTGTTGTACTAGGTTGACCCAATCAACCCTGTATAATTTTCAAGCCCTATTTTATATGCTATATTGACCTAGTCAACTTTGCATAGTTTCTTATCACTTCCTATTTGTTTGTGTGCTTATCTAGTCTTATCTCATCATGATGATATCTTTTCATCCTTCTCTTAGTCAAGAACATTGCATAATTTAGGATTTGGATAATAACCTCACTTATTTGATTAATTTATAAGAAACTATCTACTTTATTCCATCCTCTTCTCCTAAACCAAAACCAATCACTACACAATGTAATGTAGTTGAGGTCCTTCATTTTAATCCTCTTCATAATACCAATGTTGGGAATCCTCCACCTAAAAATAATCCTCCTCCCAATACCCATGTTGGGAATATTTCACCATGTAATCCCCCTCTTATCAACACTAATACCCCACCTTCAAACCCACATATTAATATAACTCAACATCTTGCACATTTAGTTCAACAAATGAACATCATGCAAACAACCAATCAATCTCAAATGATGAACATGCAATAACATTTATCAAACATGACTAGTCAACCACCTCAAATCATCATGTCTCATTTAAATCCAAATTGTCTCCTTCCTCCTATTATATATGCCAATGGGAATATCATCCCTCAACCTCCAATGAAGAACAAAATGATTCAACATATTTAAAATGAACCTTTATCCTCATTAATTGCATCCATAGATATTAGAAACATTTCTACAATTATCACATATAATGGGACTAAGGACCCTACTATATTTCTTAAATATTTTGGTAATCTCTATAAGGAATGGTTTCAAACTAAAACCTTTGATAACACCAGTATCTTATCTAAAACATTTCTGGGTGATGCATTTGTATGGTAAAACCAAATTCCTAGACATTCCATCTCATAACTAGAGGATGCAATTAATTCTCTAGTGAAGAAATTCCAACATGATAACCTTGCTAAAAATTACCTTAGTCATTTCATCAATGCCAAACATCTTCCTAATGAATATGCTCATACTTTCATCAAGTTATAGAAGTATCTCACTCATAAAGTGGATCATAACATGAATAATGATACTCTTTTAAAACTATTTTTCATTGTTATTAAACCTCCCCTTCAATACAAAATTTAAATCTTTTCACCTAAAAATTTAGAAGAAGCCTTAGAACAAGAAAAAGGAAAGACTTTCTTATGACTCAATTTGAAACAACTCAAACAAACACTAAAGTTCCTTTCCAATAATTTTCTCATGACATTGATTCATCCAAGCCTCCCCAACCTCAAAATGGATCATCCAATTAAACCAATTTTAACCCATCCCACTCTCTCTTGATTCTAGAATAACTTAAGAAGAAATTTCCAGCATCTAAACCCATGAGCTTTGATCTTTCTAAACCTCCTCCAAAATGGTTCAATCTTGATAAATTTTGTTGGTGGCATGCTACTACAAGTCATTCTCATGATTATTTTCATGATCTTCATCGATTTCTTATTTCTTCATTACTTGGTCTGCATTTCAATCTTGATACTCTAACAAAACAACATTATCAAGATTATCTTCAAGCTTCTCAAATTCAATCTCAAGAACCATAATCACATCAACATGAACTACCTAATGATTAATAGTAAGTATACCATACCTACACCTCATCCACTAATTTTTTTCAAACCATAGTTCATCCTTCTTCATACACCAATAAGGAATGAATAACTAACATGAACAACTTTAAACACATTGTTGCATCCATTGAACCTCAAGCTCTTAAATCACATGAAATAAAGAAGTACTTAGTTCAAATGCCTTCTCCAAATCATATCATACACTGTCCTCCTTTACCTCCTCATACCTCTCCTACACTTCATATGTCACATTCAACCTCCTTAAAATCTACCAAACCAACACATTTACCTATCTCCAAATGCACCTACAAACCCAATGCAAATCATTTTAATGGTTTAATGTTACCTCACTCCAACTCACATGTTGGGGCATCTTGTGATGTCCATCCACATGTCCCTTTATAATTTGGGTTATCTTGTGATTCCCATCCATACATCCAATCATTCATTGGGGCATCTTGATATTCCCACTCATATCTTACAACGCATAATAAAAAATAGATCCATCTTCAAGAAACCTTTTGAGACTTATAGATTTGTATTTCGCATGCTCATATTTGATATAGACATTAGCATAAGTCTTAATTTTTATTTGTTTCTCATGTTTATTTGTTTTTATGCACTTTATTTCTTTTAGTTTCACTTTACCAAACATCATTGTTCACCTTTGGGTTCTTTGGTTTTATTACACATTACATTTGGCATTTACTTTCATTTTTTTCCTTGTATATTTCTTTTATTTTTATCTTTTTATGTTATTATTTGCCTTAATAGTTTTATGTTTCCCTGCCCCTTATTTAGCATTCACCCCTATGGGTTTTTATTTTGTGAGTTTGTAGTGTATGACAATGGATAAGACTTGAGCCTCCTCACAAAATACCACCTTTTCTTATTTTCTTAGTTTATTATTTCACATATTTATTTTTGGCACCCTCATGGGTTTCTCTTTTATGAGTTTCAGTATAAAACCATGGATAGGATGAGACCCTCCTCATAAAATCACCATTTTGTCTTCTTTTTCTATAATTCTTTTTAATCCTTATTCTCAACATTTGCTTTTACTTCTTTTGATACATGGAATTTTCATAACAATCTATGTTATCATGTTTTCCTCCATTTCCATCATTCTTATGATAAGGAATCATGATTTACTATCATTGTATCCCTTTTTTCCCTATGTCACATTTTTTTGTGATTTGAAGTAATTCAAATTGTTCCATGTGTCATTCCTCTTGATTTCCTCTTTCTTTCACTCCATATTGGATAAAACAAGGTTGAAATTAAGATAACACTTTTATTTCACCTAGATTTATGAGACTCTTAGACCCCATGTTCTTTAAATTTCTCTCTCTTAGTAACCAAGTCCCAAATTTTCAAATGAAATTCATCTTTAACACCTATTTTTGGTTTTCCAAATCTATATGGAGGAGGAATAGAAAAAGCTATCAAGAAAGTTAAAATCTAAATCATTTGAAACAAAAGGAAATGATATATAAAAGGTAACATACAAATCTCAAAAAGTCAATATCACACAAAAATACATGATTCTAAGCACATCTCCTATCTCTAATCAAATCTCAAACTCCATAGTTGGCCTCACATAGAGTTGAGGTCCATTAGGGTGTGGTAGGCTAGTAGATTGGATTAGGAGAATTCAACAAACTCTATAGTACTACCTACTTTCTCACATAAGTACCTAATATTCATAGTAGACTGATGACTCTGTTAGAGGTCCTAAGGAATTTAGTGTAGACACCTAAATCTGGCCACTAATAACCTTCAACTAGGCTTTTGACTAATTTCCACCAAAATGCACAATTTAGCCTATAAACACTAAAATGTGCTAAATGAGTTAAAATTGATATATTCAAGTGCTGATTTTGGCTAGTGTATCATGAAATGGGGCAATGAAATTTATGGGCCAACTAACTTTGATCAGATCATTTTGAGTCAAAATGCGAATTTTACACCAAGGTGCTCTAGATTACTCTTTTCTATCAAGTTTATTGCATGATACACATGCCTTTGTTATTTTTTATTGGTAAAATCCTAAATGGGAATAAAATTCCAATGCATCTAACATTGACTTCCAATTCCAATCCAGTTGAATATTGGACCAATAACAAGGCATTTTGATCAATTTGAGTAATTTGTGCACAAAGCGCTTAATCATGCTTAAGAGATAATTAAACCAAATTAGAGCCTAATTAATAATTCCATGGAAACTTGTTGAATACCTTTTTTTGGAAATGAAAATTGAATATTTGCATCATCAGGTGACCTCATTTCTTGGGAAGACATTCTTATGCCATAAATGCTCTAAATATCAGGATTCATGCCTCCCATGCCTCATCAAAGCCCTCTATGCCTCTTAATTTCTCATCTATCCCAAATGTTGATGAATCTATTTATCAATTTTAATTTCATAATTAGATTAATCCTTAGCCACACATCTCAATCTTGAGATGGATAGTTTAGGTCGATTCTAACCATTTTTCAAAATTTATAAATAGAGAGGCCATGAGCATCATTTCTAAGCTATTTTAGTACAAAGTTATTATGCTCAAATATATTCAAAGTCTTGATAATAAAAATTTATAATGCATAAATGAATCCAAAAGCTACTGCAATTAGTGTTACCATGCCAAATTGATTCCAAGCCAAGCCAAAGCCATAAGGTTTCAAGGAGAAGAGGAGATAGCTAAGCTTCCTTTGATGAAGACTTCATGAGCATAAACCAAGAAAGGCACTACAATAAGAAATTGGAGCATATAAATAAGGTTAAAGAGGGTTTATTTTGCATTTTAGTTGTGTATTTTATTCATGTTTGTTAACTAAGCTCTCCCTAGTGTCTAGGCCTAGAGATGTTATGCTAGTTAGTATGTTTCTTTCATTTTGTTTTCATTTTGAGACTAACACGATACTAACCATCCTATCTTGAGTCAAATTCATATCTCACATAATGGCACACCCTATGGGACCAAACATATCCCACACATGAAAAAAATCATTCTAAAAATTTAAAATCTTCATTTAAATCATTAAAACTTTCACAATTTGATTTTCTAACTTTGTTTTACTATTCTTCTTTGTCACAGGTTTACACAATAACTGTCATCGACTATCATAGCCATCATTGGTCACTATTGGTATAACCATTGTTAGTTAGATAACCATCATTAATTATTAAGTGTAACCATCATCAATTATAGAATTGATGTTGGTCACTATGTTTTTTTTTAAACACAAACTTGAGAGCTAATAGGCCATTTTAAAATGCTTGGTTTGGGGTCATATAGATTCTGTTTTAGATGACTTTTTTAAAAAACATGTGTTTTCTCCTAAATTTGTATAATTTTACATTAGTTTAGATTTAAATTTCATATGTTTCCACAAATTTTTTAAAATCTTTTTAAAATGTTTCTAATCTAACATATTTACTTTTGGGGTGATGCCTTAAGGGTAAACAGGTAACCAATGGACTTGGAACTTAAAACATGCTATTAAGACATATTTAGAATGATTTTAAAATGAATTAGGAATCTTGTTTTTGGTAATTAATGAAACATTTAGGTTTTTTAGTGATTTTTTTCATAATTTAGGCTTTCAAAGTTCATAATATTAAAACCAAGGGGTCAAATATACACCACCCGATCTTTTGAATTTGGTGCTTAAAAATGAACTCATCTTTCTAAACATTTTTGGTATTCAATAGTTGATTGATCTAATTTTGTTTAGAAAAGAGAGGTTTGTTGTATGTATGCTCTTCCATTTATGCCATTTAGGTAACCTTTAGAATCAAAAACACCATTCCTATTGCAAATTGCCTAGTTCAAGGCATAGAAAGAATGTTGTTTAAAGCACTCCTCAAAAACTCAAAAAAGTATTGGGTGACCTTGACATCACCCTAAAGTATTTCTATTTTATGATTTATTTCATTTCATTACATCTTGGCTTACAAGGAGGACATCATTACCTATTGTGAATTCTTTAGGGAAGCTTTGACATGGGGTTTCATCTCTAAGTTACACATGGTATGTATCTGCATTTGGACATTGTATTACACTAAGCATACAATAAGATGTAGTGGTTATAAAAAGGACTATAACTTTTTACAACTAGCCAATGTTGTGGTCACCCAATTTCCATTCTTGTCTTTTATATAATTTGATGTGAAAGTCATTGTGCAATTGATTCCCCTAGAAATGTTTAAGATCTTGATAGTTTAGTCAACCCCACATTGCCATACCCTTGTTAAGATTTGGATGATTATACTTAGTGTATTTTGGTCATTTTTGCTTGGTATGTTTTGAGACTAAAACTTATTTGTTTGTTCATAATCCATGTCATAATAAATTTATTTATATGTCACTCTTTAGTCTAAAGAGGCATTATCCTAGCCATTTTATACCCCACTTGTGCCTTGAAATTTTTTCTAATTTTTTTTTTGTGTGTGTCAATTTAAGTTAAGGAGGGTAGTGTTATGCTACCCAAAACATGTTAAAACCATTTTGCCTTTGATTCTTTTTAAGCATAACATAGATCACATCATTTGAGCATGCTTACACCATTAGGCTACTCAATTTATTTCAAGACTTGTTTCACCTTATGCCAAAATCTATTTATTTCAAACCATGTCATGTCTACCATTTGGACCTTTATATTATTCCATCATGATGTGCAATATTGTATAGCTTGTTTGGTCAAATCATATTTTTAAAAGTTGAGTTTTTAATTAACCTTGTTAATTTTGGATCCAAACATTGATTGATTTTTGTTTAAGCATCAATTCATGGGGTTGATACACAAATATTTCTTTTTTGGGTTGCATAACTTAGGTTAATCAATTACTCAAATTTGAAAAATATTGATGGTTTATTTGTTCAATTCTTATCTTCATCATTGTTTGTGTCTTTAGTTGGGAGAACACAACCTTTCTCCAAGAGCCTTTTTCCTCATGCTTTATGCCAACTGATCATGTTTATGTTTAATCCTTTGTGTTGGGTTTATGTCAAAGTTATTTCCAAAATAGTTAGATTAAATCAAATCATATGATACCTTTATTTCAAGTCTATCTTTAGATGCCATTTGGCCAAAATTCCTAGCATATGCCTATTTGTTTGAGCCTAGATTTTGACTCCACATTTGGACAAAAGACCTAGTAACTCAACTTTTCCCTTTCCTAGTTTAGACCTTATTTGGAAAACTTTGACCTAGACCTTTGACATGCCATTTTTTATTCAAATGCTTGAACTTTTATACATATGACATTTGACATTAGACATTTGATGTTAGACTATTTTATGCCAAGTCTTAGCACAAATCATTTTGGAGATATAGCTCCACCTTCAAACACAATTGGAGATATAGCTCTACCCTTTCAACCAAGATAGACCAAGTTTGAGCCATTTATCCTTTAGACATAGTTTTTTTGGAGTTTGTAAAATTCTAAGCCTTTTTGTTTTTGGAGCTTTCATCATTTATATAGATATTTCTAGATACACCTATGGTAGATATATGTATAATCCAACTTATGATAGAATGGCTACAAAAAATGACTTTTATGGCTTTATTCAAGACCCCAATGATGATAATATGGTTTGTGAGGAAGATTTCTATCCACCTCATAATAATGATTCATGGGAACAAAGTCATGAATCGACTTACGATCCAACTCGAGACCTTGATTGGTATAAAGAGGCTTGTGAGGATGGATTTGAAGACCCAACTATAGGTAATGTTTTTTTGGGATAGGGATCCATACCCTCTTTATAATAATCAGTACATGGAACATAGTTAAGAACCAACTTATGAGCCAAATCACAACTAGAATGATATGGTTTATGAGGAAAACTTGGATGTTTTGGCTTATACAAATAATCAAGCTCCACCACATCATACCATTTCTATTCTAGGACCACAATATTGCACCATTCCCATACTAAGACCTCATCATTTGGTTTGTATGACCAATTAAATTTCAAAATGACAAACCATTTCTATACTAGGACCTCATCCTTTGGCTTATTTGAGTAATCAAGCTCCATAATGCCCTTTCATCATTCTAAGACCTAGTCCTTTAACTTGTGTGAGAAATCAAGCTCCACACTACCCTATCATTACCATTTTAGGACTTAATCCTTTGGCTCATGAAAAAAATCATGTTCCCTAATGTCCTACCATTATCTAACCATAAGCCATTCGTCTTCCATTACCAATCCCATCTAAACGTCAATTGATCCAATCCTTTGAAGACCAAGTTACGTTTAAAACTGATATCTTCCAACTTATTAGAATACAAGGCTAAGAGAACCAACCAATTTGAGATGTTTCTATTGAATCAACCATTTGTGAAAAGTCAACCTATGATAAATTGCCTATTGATCATATACTAGTTATCAAGGAGTCTCACATTGATGAGATAGTCTTTGTTGAGTCACTTCTTAACAATTATAACCACCTTTAGGAAAATCATTACCTTGACCATGTGCCTATGTTTTAAGAGCCTCCTATTGATAAGGTAGTCTCTGAGGAGTTGACTCTTGACCTTTTTCCAATCCTAAAGGAGTCCCACTCTAACAAACTAGTCGTTGTGGATCCCATTATGACATCAGAGGTCATTACTTATTCAATACCAAACATTTAACAAGACATCATTGTAATAGAGTACCCATTAGATGAAGAATTAGAGTTAGAGTTAGGTTCTTTTCTTGAACTGACATTAAATTTACTATCAGAATCTGAATCAACATCAATCTCAACATCAAATTTAGAGTTCCTTAAATTATAATAAGATTCAGAAGAAGAATATGTTCATGGTTGTTATAAAATTGGTTATGCATGCCTTGTAGATAAATTTGAATACATTTGTGATCCTTATATGGTTTTTGAGTATGATTACTTCAACTTTGACACAAGTTATCCTAGTATCTTCTATGAGGATTGTGTAGCCTCTCCCCAATCCATTACTATTCTATAGGCCATTATCGTCAACTAAAATAACCATATCATTGACATTCCATCTCCCACAAGTGTTGACTGGGATAAATAGAGTCATACTTTATTGAATTGCATCCATGGTGACATAATAGTTAAAGAGAAAGGAGGCCAAGACCACATTCATATAGTAGAAAAATACTTTCTTAGTGAAACCTTTTTAGAGGTGCTAGGAGACAATCAAAGTCAAAACTCAGCATCTTATATTGAAACTTTTTTGGAATCACTAGAAGAAAATCAAACTAAAAAGTCAACATTCCTTAGTGAAACCTTATTAAAGGTGCTACTAGAGAATCAAGACAAATTCATTGGTGAAAACCTCTTTGAGGCACCAATAGTTGAGCACAAAAGTTTTTCACTGCTTGATGAAGATAAAATCAAAGATAAAATCAAAATAGCTTCCAATCTATAGCTTAATCAGATGGTAGTTACTCTCAAGATCAAACAACAATAAAATCTAGTGGTCCTATTGAGAGATCATGTCTTCAGCCCCACTACAACCAAAATTATGTAGAATCTAGCATCAACAACATTACATGTGACTAAAAGTCCTGATCTTTATTTGTTTCCCTACCATTCCACATTCCATTATCATCTACCATTCCAATTCAAAATCAACATACCATCCATTATTTATCCTTATTTACCATCCATAGTCACACATTCCTTTGAAAAGAGGCTACAAAGATACCTTATCTCATTTTTTGAAGGAATCAAAATCAATGACCAATGAAGATAACAAAATCATTCTTGACAACTACATTGGCATCCAATTATTGATAGAGAAACTATTTAGATGAGGTGTGGGATAGCAATTAACATGATCGAGTACTTTGTTTGTATCATTTGTTGATTAAGATGCGCATCTCCATCTCAATAGGGAAAATATAATCATGTCATTTACCACACCTAGGCCAAAAACATGTATCATGTTATTTCACATTAGCATGTCATTTCCATTGTTACATATCCATTTACCATTGCTGCATATTCCTGTTATTCACTCTAGAACCTAAGGGCAAACCCTCTTACCATTTTATACATCCTATCATTCCATTCCTATCTAACCTAAAGCTTATTTTTAGTCATCCTACCCAATCTATTTTTGACTTGGTTCATTTGGTTCTTCCTACACCTTTTGTGAGAGGATTTCGATAAAGTTTCAATAATCAATCTAGTTTATGTTTAAATGATAGTCTATGAAATTACTATGATAGTTGATTTGGCAAGATATCTTTCATCTTATCAAGTTTTTTTATGTGAGCCTAATTTTAACCACCTATGGGAAAATTAACATTTCACTAGTCTTGCTACTAATTATAACCACTTAAGGGAAAATTAGTATCATTGACCTATGCTATTTTATCCTAGTTATAACCTCCTATGGGCAAACTAGGGGAAATACTTCTTTATCATGCATTACCACATCACCTTGCCATTATTATTTTCATTTGACTGGCCATTTACTAGATTTGAGAACTTGTTGGGACCTAATTGGTTTTTCCTTGCCTTTTGTGTGGATGGAATTACTATGACTTGAGGTCATTTTAGTACTCTGTGGGTCATGCTCAATTCATGTTGAGTTCACCTCAGTCCCCATTTTCATATGCTCTCACCATTTTATGAGAAACCTAAGCCAAACACTCTTGCCATTTTATGAGTAGGTATCTTGTCATTCTCTAATGAGTTAAGATACCTTAAAAAGCCAAAAAATATTCATAATATTTAAAAAATATAATTTTTTTGTCCTATCTAAGCCTAGTCAGTTATCCTCGATCCACATTACTAGGGGATGGTCATTATTAGGATGCTTTTTTTTGCTTTTATTTTCAAGCTTTCTATTTATTTATTTATTTCAAGTTGTTTGTTTGTTTATTTTTTCTATTTGTTTGTTTGTTTATTCATTTTCCTATTTGTTTGCTTTCAGCACTGTTGCCTCAACTCAGTCTATATGCATTCATTAGGTGATTCCTTGAGCACATTATTATGGAGTCCATCCCTATTCATACATTAACATTATCATCATGGTTTTTATCATTGGTTCATTATTTTTGAGTATTTATTAGATCATGAGTCAGTCATTATGCATTTTTCAACCAAGTCTTCATGGTGTTCTATAATGAGCCTACCATCACATGCTACAAAAAAAATTAGCTTCAAAAAGGTCTATAATCAATGGAACCATAGAAGTTTCTCCTTGGAACCTTATAAAATCCTTCCATCCCACCCTTGATTAAATTAACTCATTGGCCATTCTAGTTATATCATTGCTAATAAGGATGAGCATATCCTCATTGGTAGGTACAATTGAATCATTTTCTATTGATAAATATTAGTATTATATCCATCTCTTTCATCACTTTGCACCTACTCATCTTTAATTTGTATTTTAGGTTATATCCTTGAGTTATGATTTCTAACCATCCCTAACTAGGGCATAATCATCTTTAGCCAATCTAAGTATTCCTAATGATTATAACCACCTATGGGAAAATCATTATTTTGAATTTTATTTTTTATTATAACTACCTTTGGGCGAATCAATATCCTTTTTACATTAATGCATGCAAGCAATTTCTCATTTGGATTAATCTCAACCATGGGTTAATTCCACCTTTCTTCTTGTTTCTTTTCAAGGGACCATCCATAAATAAATATGATGACCACTCCCTTGAGGGGGCATCATCATAGGCTTCTCAAACACCATTTGGATATTTTTTCTTCAACCATCATCTTCTCTTTTGCATACATGATTTTTATCAATATTTGAGAAGACATTGCTTTGCCTATGGTTTGTAACACCTTCCCAAATAGGGGCAAACTATAGACACCTAAATATGGCCATCAATAACCTCCAGTAAGTATTTTGACCAATTTATAAAAAAATGCAAAATTTATCCTAAAAACACTAAAATGTTCTAAATGAGTTAAAATTGATATATTCAAGTACTAATTTTGGCCAAAGTATCATTAAATGGGGAAACATAATTTATGGTCAGCTAACTTTGATCAGATCATTTCGAGTCAAAATGCTAATATTACACCTAGGTGCTCTAGATTGCTCTTTTTTATCAAATTTATTACATGAGACATATGCCTTTATTATTTTTATTGGTAACATCCTAAATGGTAATATAGTTCCAATGCATCTGACATTGACTTCCAATTCTATTCTAGTCAAATTTTGGATCGATAACAAGGCATTTTGATCAATTTGAGTAATTTGTACACAATGTGTTTAATCATGCTAAGAGCTAATTAAACCAAATTATATCCTAATTAATAATTACATGGAAACTTTTTGAATACTTATTTTTGGAAATGAATATTGAATATCTACATCATCAGGTGACCTCATTTGTTGGGAAGACATCCCTAGGCCATAAATGCCATAAATATCAGGATTCATGCCTCCCATGCCTCATCAAAGCCCTCCATGCCTCTTTATTGCTCCTCTATCCCAAATATTGATGAGCCTATTTGTCAATTTTAATTTCATACTTAGATTAATCCTTAGCCACACATCTCAATCCTGAGATGGATGGTTTAGGTTGATTCTAGCCATTGTCTAAAATCTATAAATAAAGAGGCCATGAGCATCATTTCTAAGCTATGTTGGTGCAAATTTATTATGCTAAAATATCTTCAAATTCTTGATAATGCAAATTTATAATGCATAAATGATTCCAAAAGCTATTAAAATTAGTGTTACCATGCCAAATTGATTCCAATCTAAGCCAAGCCAAAGCCACAAGGTGCCAAGGAGAAGAGGAGATAGCCAAGCCTCCTTTGATGAAGACTTCATGAGCAAAAGTTGAGAAATCCACTATAACAATAATTTTGGAACATCCAAGAAAGGTAAAAGAGGTTTTCTTTTACATTTTATTAGTGTGTTGTATTCATGTCTGTTAACTAAGCTCTCCCTAGTGTCTAGGCTTAGATATGTTATGCTAGTTAGTGTGTTTCTTTCATTTTTTTTCATTTTGAAACTAACACGATACTAACCATCCTCTCTTGAGTCAAGTTTCTATCTCACATGTAGAACACATTATGGAGAAGTAGGTCCATTTTATTTTTCATGTATATAACCTTCATGGGATGATCTATATACTACATTTATTGACCTAAGACTTTTGTCACTAAGAGAAGTTATTCAGAGTTCTTAAGGTCCAAAGTCCTCTTATTTTGACAAACCTAATTTGAGTGTCTTTACTTCGATAAAAAGTTGCTCTACCTTGGTTTTTTCCTTTATTCTCCTCTCATCCCATTTAGTTTTACCCCTTAATAGCTAGATTATGATTCTAAATCTATTTTCCCTCTTCTATTATTTATTCTTCTTCACCTCTTAAAAACATGCTAGCATTAATTTTTTTATTTTTATCTATCCTTAGATCAAAACAACATGTCTGAGCAATTATGGATTAAACCCTTACACTATTTATTTACCACACCATCTCATTGTCATATTAGTCATGTCATTAGGTGGTTGTATTTTCTTACATTGTATCTTAGAACAAGCACTAGGTTTGAGTTTTCATCCTTTAGATTTTTAAATTTTCATTTATCTATCATGTTCTTGTTTTATTTTGGTAGACTTCACTTATCTTACATATGACATTTTCCATTATTACATGTTCTATTTATGTATGCCTTTTTCATGTTTGTCTCACATCTTCAATTACATTTAATTTTCATTATTTCATGTTTTTATTTTTGCCTGTCATGGGATTACTTTTCATTTGATTCCATATATTTATTAGATTTGTCTTGCATTGATGTTTCATTTGTCATTCATGTTTTACATACTTCCCAATGTGATTTAGTATGTTCTACATTCCTTTTTGTCATTTGTGTTTTACATACTTCCCAATGTGATTTAATATGTTCTATATTCCATTTTACCATTTATGTTTTACATGCTTTCCAAATGTGACTTAATATGTTCTACATTCCATTTTTCCATTTATGTTTTACAACATGATTTACTATGTTTTATAATCATTTTGTCATTCATTTGCCATCATTTGTCATCATTTGTCATTTATTTTCAATCCTTTTGTCATTCATTTACCTTTAATATTCTAGCCTTGTCTTAACAATCCTAATTTACATTTTTTTATAATACCCTCATGTATCTACTAACTCATTTTTTTCCACTACTATATGCCTATCTTCCAGATTTTTTGATTTTTGGGTATTTTTTACACTAACTTCTATAGGTTCACCTAATATTCTTCACATTAGATGAATTAATTTCTATTTAAATATATTTATTTATCTACAATACTAAGGTAAATAAAGGTATGTGTTTTTCAATTCTATCCTTTCATTTATCTTATTTATTACTTACTGCACTTTACTTAGCATCAATGTTATGTGTTATCATGTTCTATTTCTTGAAGCACCATCCCGTGTTGCACTCACATAACATGTGATGAGATTATAGTGGGGATTATGTATAAACATAATATTTTCAAACTTTTGTCACTTACTGACACTTTCTATCTTGTAGGAACCCATCATGTCTCAATCTCTCTAAGTTCATGCCTTAAGGGGTACGCCAAGAAAGGGGTGGGCAAACCATTGGCATTTTGAAGGATTTTTGTCCCTTTTACCACATGTTATCTACACACTTGTATCCTAAAACCATTTACCCTAAGATTGATCCTCTTAGTTGAACCCATTCTAGACTTTTGACATATTTTATCCTCCTTTTCCTTACCTGAATCCCATTTTATCAGTCAATTGTATAGGGTCGACTGGGTCGACCCAATATAGTTTCAATTTATTTTCACTTAAGATCTATTTTGACCTTTGGCCAACCTAGCTCATGACCTAGTGAATTATTATCCATAATTATACTGGGTCAACTTGGTCAACCCTATCGACTAACACTTTTGGAAGGGTTTAGGGAAAGATCTACCTATATATACAAGTTCATTTCCCACCATTTGATAATAAATAAGTGAATAATAAGTATGGATGGATGAACATATTCTTATTGACCATTATACTTGAGAAGTAGAGCTTAGGGTTCTATAATTTATTTAGAGATACAAATCTTGTTTTGTGAAAAAATATTTTTGATGCATTGATAGTTTTTATAGTCTAAAATTGATTTGTCTTTATTGTCCTTACATAACACAATAATTTCTTTAAAATAACCTTGGATAAGGGAGATATTGAGGATCAATAGGTTCATCTTCAAGGTAAATATTCCTAACCTTATTTCTCCTTTGTAAGAGTAGATAAATATTGTCTTTGTGTTTCTCTTCCATGCATTAGAATTCCATATACATTGATGTGAGTATATGTCTTCTATGTATGTTTATTTTTTATTTTTTAAAAATTATAACCTTCACTTTGTGCGACAAGATTTGGTGAGTAGTAGATTGGATTTAATTTCTTGTTATTAACATAGGTGAAGTATTAAAACCTAGGGCCACCTTAGGGTTATTGCATGATTGTGTTATACTAGAGGCTTTGAAACCCTCTTTAGTATAGTGTATTGTGATAAGTGATCCCCTAATTGGGTCTAGTAGATCCCTATATTGGGCATGCTCCCATTTAAAAAATATATTACCAATTATAAGTATAGGTATGCTCTATCTTCTCTGAGCCAAGATTGATTTATAAACATGATGCATTTTTGATTGCATACAATTATTACATAGCTTGACCTTACTAAGAGCATATATAAATGTAATAAGACAATATGAAAGGTATGTAATCCATAAGCTATCTACACATATCCTTAGATTCAATATAAGTAAAGGGTATAACATACCTCTCCCATTCAAAAACTATTTTCCTCAATGTTGAATCAACTCTAGATTTTTTTAGGAAAGCTTCATCATCCTATGTTGTATATTCATGATGTAGACCTGCCCACTTGATCAAATACTCCTTAAGATATCTTGTTTGTAGTCTTTTAATGCATGTGTGAAGGATATCCTCAAGTTCCAGAATGACTCTGCATTTTTCATCTAGTTTGAGTAACCTATTCTAGGTATAAACTATTTATACAATGACCTTATTGAGGAAAGATACAATAAATACATGATGTATGTGAGTATATTAGAGTGTATATATTTTGTATTCTACATTTACAATTATCTAGAGGATCTGATAAAGGCCATAATACCTAAGAATTTTTTTAATACTTTTTTTATTTCTTGAAAGAAATATGATTATATGATTACAAGTGAAAAAATACCCAATCATTGGTATAAAAATGTCTCTTAGTATTGTGATAATCAGCTTGTTTCTTTATTCGATACTATGTCATTGATAAATTATCCCTTAAACCAAATAGTACCTCCTACGGATGTTAAATGTGTTCCTAAATAGATTAAGCCTTGGGTTTCACTTTTAAAGATGAATTGATGGATGGGGGATAATAATCATAGAGTGTCATAAAAATAGATATTTTGGAAGAGGTATGGAATGAAGTGTTATACCACCATTCTTCTAGTGGAAACCAATGAACCCAACATTCATGTTTATCTTATGAAAAACAATATAGATACCCTTATAGAGATTTGTTGACTACCTTTGTTTTCCCATTATATTAAGGATGATTTGAGGAGTTATGATATGAATGACTATCCAAACATGAAAATAACTTAGTCAAAAATTTATTGGTGAAGATAGGATAATAAACACTTACAATGCTTTTGGGATAACCATGCAACTTTTGAATTATATTGAGAAAAGTAACATATATTATATTGGCTATAAATGGTTATGATAAGGAAGAAATGATCATATTTCATGATCCTATCCAAAAATACCAATATGACATTTTTACTTTAAGACATCTATAATGATATAATTAAATCCTTGGGAACCTACTCTCAAATATGTCTAGGGATGGATAAAGGCTACAAAAGACACAATCTCTTAATTATTTCAACTTTTATTTATTTACAAACCATGAATTATTACATAAATTTATGTATATCCCCCTTGATTCCTCATTAAAATAAAATTTTCTTGATTCAATGATATGTATTCAAAAAAACCCAAGTGCCCCCTATTCAAGATTCATTAAGCTCTTGAATGATCTTGCATTTGAGAATTTAATTCTTATATAGGTATAATCTATCTTTATAAAATAATGTGTTCCATTTCCCTTCAATTTTTTATAAAAATTAGAACCATGTTAAATATTATGAATTATAACCCACATATCCTATTCGTTCTCCCATTAAGATCTTGCTTATTTTAACCAATATTCCTATCAAATGGTCATTGTGCATAATAATGTTTGAACTGATTTATCCCTCCTAGAGAGTGCATCTACTACCACATTATATTTTCCTTTATTTATTATTTTAAAGTCATATCCCAACATTTTAATCCCCCATTTTTATTTTTATTTTGGTGACAATTATTGTTCCCCCAAAAAAAATTAGACTATCATGATTAGTTTTTACCTAAAAGTGTTTACCCATCAAATAAGGTCTCCATTTCTTAAATTCATGAAGAATAGCCATCAGCTCTTTGTCATATATTGGATTGATCTTGTTTTTTACCTTGATTTAATGAATCTCAAATGCAATGGGTCTTCCTTCATACATGAGTATTTCCACCATGTAATATTTTGATGCATCACATTCAACAAAAAAAATTGGAGGTCACCAAAACTAGAGTGGTACACATAGCCTCTTTCAACTTATCAAATTCCATGGTATATAGTTCAGTCTAATGGAAGGAATATTTTTTCAACAAGGTTGTGAGTGGAGATACTATGCTACCATAATTTATTATAAATCTATGATAGTAACCTATTAGCCCCAAAAATCCATGAAGGTTATTGAGGGTATTTGAAAATTTCCACTCCATCATATCTTTGATATTCTTAGGGTCAGATTTGACTCCTTGATGTGAAATGATATGACCCAATTACTCCACCACATGGACTCCAAAATCACATTTGTAAAGTTTAGCATACAATTAATGTTTTTCTAGAACTAACATTACATATTTCACATGCTCTAAATGTTCTTCCAATTTTTTTTTTGTATATTAGGATGTCATCAAAAAACATGAACACAAACTTCCTTTAAAAAGTCCCAAAATATTATACATCAAACTCTGAAATGTAGATGGTGCATTTATGAGACCAAAAGACATGACCATAAACTCATAGTGGCCTTCATGAGTTTTGAAAACTATTTTAAAGATGTCCTCATTTTTTATTCAAATTTTATGATACCTATAATTAATAGCTATTTTTGTAAATAAACATTGCCATGTAATTCATCTAAAAAATCATCAATTATTAGAATAGGGAAATTATATTTGATGGCGTACATTTTGAGTTCTTTGTAGTCTAGGTACGTCCTCAAAGTTTAATCCCTCTTACACATCATGACCACTTAGGATGAATATTCACTTTGGTTATGTCATATAATACCTACATCTAACATCTCATGTGTCATATTTTCAATTTCACTCATTTAAGTATGTTGATACTTGTATGGTTTGATGTTTGGTGGTGTACTACATGGAATCAATCTTATAGAATGATCACATTCTCTTCTTGGTGGTAGTGTTTTTGGCATTGTGCCAAAAACCATTGGGTCATCATCGAGAATAATTTGTACATCAAAATGTGTATACAAATTTATTAGATCAAATTGTATAGATAATAATCATGCTAAAAATTCTTCATCACATTTTTAAGAATCTTCATCATTTGGTGTGAACTATCTAGCTAGGAGTATTTTTCCTATAATCCTTGCAGTTCAAATTTCCTACCTTCATAATGAAAGTGCCTGAATAGTTCTTGTAAATTAATCTCTATTATTCCCAAATTGATGAGCCATTTTATTCCTAAAACCATGTCAACCCCACCCATGGTAGTAACAAACATAGGATAAATAAGCATGAAATCCCCCATAACATCCTTAATACTATGGAATTTTATAGAATAACTAACTATGGCACTAACTACAATCATAAATTTAAATTATGAAGATAGACAAATAAAAAAATTCAAATGATTAGATAACTTAATGTTGATGAAGTTATGTGTACATCTTAAATCAATCAACACTATCACCTTTTGTTTCATAAAGAAATCCAATACCTTAATATTTTGAGGGGTACTAATACCCTAAAGGGAATTACATGAGATATTAAGGTGAGAATATTTATATTCCTCCTCGAGCACTTCTATACCCTCCCCTAATGCCTCATCATTTTATTCATCTTCATTGGTACCTTCAATGTAGAAGAAAATATTTTATGCACATTTATATCCTTTTCTCTTCTTATTGTCAAAGCCAAAACATAACCATTTGGTGAACTTCTCTTCAATTTACTAAAGGGTCAATATTATAGGTTTAGGAAATTATAGAGATGTGAAATTGTGTATGTGTCCATCAATGAAATCCCTTAATTTGACCAAATATTTGTCCTCTGCTTGGCATGCAAATGGTATGGATTTAGAAATGAAATCTATATTAAACATGAGAACCTCAAGTCATGTTTTGCTTATTGATTTCATCCACATTTAAGGATAGATTATTTAATTTATGAATACAATACTTAATATTTATTTTTTATCTCAATTGATAACTAACTAAAGTAGTTTTCTAAGACTTTATTAGAATAAAGCATATAGAACTCCTTAATAAATACTGACTAGGTAACAAGAACACCATTATTTTTATTTTGAGCACACAACCACCTATACCAAATGAAATAATAAGGTTATAGATATAAATATGTCATGATCATATTTTTAATATATTAGTTCTAATGTGGATCGAATAATTTTTCTATTTAATTGATCCAAGTGAGTGGATCCTTACCAATAAACTTGCACAGTTCCACTTTTGGCAACATGCAATTCAAATAGAATTAGAATTATGATTTTTTGGATTGAGAAAACCAAATGGAGTAGAGGAGGATTATTTTTCAAAATATTATTGATAATTTTGGTCAATTACCCACTCAAAATTTCCAACTGATTCTTCATAAAATCCATGTCCCCTTTTATCACATCAATATCATCTTTCCTAACCATGATTTGTATATATGAATAAAGTTGGTGAACCTTATTATAAAATGAAGGATCTAAAGTTTTGGACTCAATGTTATCCTTGTGATTATTTTTGGAGTGCCTTCCCCTTTCTCATGGTTACAAGTGTTAGGACTAGCCATACACAAACCCTAGGATGGAAGGTTTCAGGCTTAAAAAAAGTGTATCAATAGATTATACCATTGCGATCATGTCACCAAAAACATCCAATATCTATTGATTTTCACAGAGGGTGAAAACAATTATAGACTTTTTTTAAAAAAAAAAACATTAAACAATATTATATTGATAGAAAAATTAAATTCTTCCTAGATCGCAAGCTTTTTTTTTAATCCTTAGCTCTCAAGATAACCACAACACCATATTTGGAAAAAAAAGTCTATAAAATTTCCAAAATTATTTATAGGATACCACTTTTAATTAAATTACTTAGATTTTACATTAATGGAAAAATGTATTATAAAATTAATAGCATAATTAACATATCCACAACAATAATTGACAAAAGATTAGAATACTTAATAAATATGATTGAACCACCTTAAGGGGGAAACCTCCATAAAAAATAAATAAGAATATAATTATTGATATTATCATAAAATACTAATAACTACCTCTTACATATAATCTATTTAGCCATGGTTATTCCATAGGCTAACCTTATAAAAAACATAGAGAAATGCAATAAGATAATAGGAAAGTTATGTGAGCCACAAGTTAACCACACATATCCCTAGACACACTATAGGTTAAGGGTGTATTGTTATGAGACAAATAAGATATTTAAAGATATTTTTGGTCCCTAATATAGATGGTGCAACCTAAAGGAGAAAGGAATTTATCAAAAACCAAAGGTACAACATTTCTTAGGAGAAGACAAAATCCTACCACTCCTACATCTCTATCTATAAAGAATAAACATTAAGGTGCCATATTCCTCTACCTTAAAAAGGAATTTCAAACACATAAGGCATAACTCCAAAGCTTAAAGGGAGAAAATACAAAGTACCACCAAACAGGAAATCATAATCGATCATCAATTTAATGTCATCACATAGCTATTATTGAAGCACCCAAACAAGAATTAACATGTCTTATGTCATTGGTTAAAACATGTTATCAAAATTTTATAAATTTTTAAAAATTTATAGAAATTTGGATACATAGTTTTTAAGTTTTAAAATAATTTTATTAAATAATTTTAACACATTTTATTTTATATCTTAAAGAGATCCTAAAAATATAATTAATTACATATCTCCCAAAATATAAAACCTTATAGGCTTATTTTTTACATGAAGGTATGGTGAAACATTATAAAACAACCCTTTTAACAAATTTTTTATAGCTCTTAGAGTGTTCAAAAAATAAACTCTATGAAAATTTTGATTTTTTTTACCTTAAGGATATGTAAAAAGTTGAATTAGTTGAGCATTTGACAAATGGTAGAGAGTTTGGCTATACAAATTTACCACATTGACAAATTTTATTTTTTTAATCTAAAATCCTATCAAAACTCCATTTAATTATTTCCTTATTTTGGCTTTCATGGCCAAAAAAATAATAAATTGTGTAATTTTCAAACCAAGAAGATTTAGGCCATAATTTTTTCCACATTGTGTGAAATGATATACAAAATAATTTATTGAATATTTTTATTCCAACCATCATATATTTAAATATATAATTATTTTTATGACTTTTAATCATAACACAAGCCCATGGCAAATCAAGAAACTTAAAAATGTCTTAAATTGAGAATTTTGCACAATCTTAATGTTTGGTATATGTGGTTCATCTAGTTTAATTTTAAAAGTAAATTCCTCATGTTTGACTACTACATATAATGTTTAACATAGTTATGACAACAACATCTATGTATTTAGCCATATAAATCTTCAAAGAGAAATAAAGACCAAATTTTCATTTTTACCTTTCTCTCCATTTCCCTTTCATCACTATTTTTCAACATAAATCCTAAAATATTTAAATTATGAGTATATTTGGAAGTTATGCCTGCATACGAGTTATCTCTAAGCAAGTGTCATTGATAAAGTGAATCCTTCTCACATATTGTATAAGTGTCATTAATCACTATACTCTCATGTGTGTTAAACTATATTTTATATATCATTGGGTTTATAGAAGGTCAAGATTATTCCATGTAACTCCAAGAAAATAGGAAGGTTGAGAATATCAAGAGGTTTAACATATTTTTCTGATGGTGTATATAAAGAGAAACTTGTTGAAGTAATAAGGAGCCAATTAATCACTTTTAGACAATTTTGCTCCAATTTATTGAATGGCCTAAGATTTTTTTTGCCTTATACATGTGTACTTCATATTTATAACTATGTTTCATGGAAAACTAATTTGAATACTATAGAAGGATAAAAACCATGGTTCCATCCTTAATTTACAAATCTAGCTTCTTTGTCTCAAGTTGAATATAGGTAAAAAAGTTATAGGATTTATTTGTCATATTGTATAATTATGGGATTCACTCCTAGAATTAGGAAAGAAAGTGTCATTTGAATTCCTAGTAGTGATTATCCAAAGAGACAAACTACTAGCCTAAAATATTTTTATGAATTCTCTTAATATATCAGAGATAACTATAGACACCTAAATCTAGCCACTAATAACCTCTAACTAGGCTTTTAACCAATTTCCACCTAAAATGCACAATTTGGATTAAAAATACTAAAACACACTAAATGATGTGAAAATGAAATATTCAAGTGCCAATTTTGGCCAAGGTATCATTAAATAGGGAAATACAATTTATGGGCTAGCTAACTTTGATCAGTTCATTCTGAGTCAAAATGCTAATTTTACACCTAGGTACTTTGAATTTCTCTTTCCTATCAAATATTTTACATGAGACATGTGCCTTTGTTATTTTATATTGGTAACATCCTAAATGGTAATATGGTTCCAACACATCTAAAATTGAATTCCAATTCTAATCCAGTCAAATTTTGGATGAGTAATAAGGCATTCTGATAAATTTGAGTAATATGTGCACAAAGTGCTTAATCATGCTTAAGATATAATTAATAAAAATCAAGGCATAATTAATAATTCCATGGAAAACTTGTTCAATAATTATTTTTAGAAATAAATATTGAATATCTACATCATCAGGTGACCTCTTTTCTTGGGAAGACATCCCTAGGCCATAAATGCCACAAATATCAAGGTTCATGCCCTCCATGCCTCATCAATGCCTTTCATGATGCCCTCTATGCCTCTTAATTTCCCATTATTCCAATATAATGATGAGGATTATTATAAAATTAATTATAAAAATTGAATTAATCCTCAACCACACATCTCAATCTCAGGATGGATGGTTCAGGTTGATTTTAGACATTCTCAAAAATCTATAAATAGGAGGCCTCACCACATGAATTTTAAGACATGATTATACAAAGTTATAATGAAAAATTGATTACAAATCTTTAAAAAAATAGTGTTACCATGCCAAATTAATTATAAGATAAGCCAAGCCATAAGCCAAAGGTTCCAAGAAGATATATAGGTAGCCAAGCTTCCTTTGATGAAGACTTCATGAGCACAAGCTGAGTGAGCCACTACAACAAGTATTTTGGAGCATCCAAGGAATGTAAAATAAGGTTTATTTTACATTTTAGTTGTGTGTTTTATTCATATTTGTTGACTAATCTCTCTGTAGTGTTTAGGCCTAGAGATGTTATGCTAGTTAGTGTTTCTTTCATTTTGTTTTCATTTTGGAACTAACACCATACTAACCATCATCTCTTGAGTAAAATTCCTAGATTCACATATGGCATGCCCAGTGGGACCAAACACATCCCACACATGAAGAAGATCATTTTTTAGCTTTAAAATTGTCATTTAGATCATTAAAACTCTTGTAAATTGATTTTCTAACTTTGTTTTACCATTTTCCTTTGTTACAGGTTTACACAATAACTGACATCAGTTAGTAAAATTGACATTAGTTAGATAGATATCATTATTCACTATTGGTATAGTTTATTTTAGTTAGATAACCATCATTAGTTATCTAGTGTAACCATCATTGGTTATATAACCAACGTCGTTCATTGTGTTTTTCTTAAAACACAGACTCAAGCTCTTTTTTTAAAGTTCATTGTTTCAAACCTAAAAGAAATTCAAGGATAAAAGACATGCTAACATTTTTTTTGTAAGAACAAGCTTGACATTAGCTAAAAACATGTTTTAGATCACCTATTTCATGCTTAAAAATAAATTAGGAACCTTGTCTTGGTGTTTAATAAAAAAATTAGATGTTTATGGTGAATGTTTTCAAAGTTTGCAACTAAGAGCAAGGGTTCAAATGAACACCACCTCATTTTCCATTTGGGCTTAAAAATGAACTCACATTTTCAGTATTTTTGTATTCACTTAATTGTTTAAATTAAATTTTTGTTTGGAAAAAAGAGGGATGTTGCATTTATGCTCTTCCATTTGTCCCCTTTAGGGAACCCTTGGAATTAAAAGAACCATTCCTATTACAAGTATCCTAGCCTAAGGCTTAGAAATAAATTAATCTAAATCACTCCCCAAAAACTCATCAAATTTTGGGTGACCCTAAAAATGACCCTAAAGTATTTCTACTTTCATGCTTGCTTTATTTTTATGCAAACTTGGCTTATGAGGGGGACTTCATCACCTCCCATGAGTTCTTTAAGGAAGATTTGACTTGGGGTTTCACCTCCCAGCATTTACTTCATTTGGATCCTAATTAGAGTTGCACATGAGATGTAGTGTCACTTTGGACATCACACTACACTTAGCAAATAATAGGGTGTAGTGGTTACAAAAAGGACTAGACCTTTTTGCAATAAGCCAAGTGATATGGACCAAAAATCTATGCTTTTATTTTAAATTTTTTGGCATAAAACTCATTGTGAAATTGATTCCCCTAGAACATTCAAAAAATTGTTATATCTTAGATAAATCCCCACTTGTCATGGAAGTATTGTTGGTGCAAGGTGCACCTCAAGGTCCATGTCATAGTACTGTCATTTCAAAGAAGGGGGGTGTAAAAACCTTACTATATAATGCATGTTTACTTTTAGATGAACACTTAAAATCCTCTCAAATGATGTATATACATTAATTACAATAATACCAAGAAAAAATTTTAGTTTAGAGTTAAAGAGTGATTAATCAATTGATTTTTGTCCTAGATTAAGGTATTATTTGAAGTCAAAACTTGGTGTAAACAAACAATTCAAACCAAAACACATGGTATTCATTTTTTAACAAAGAGGCATTATGCTACCCATGTGAGATCATTAATTTTACTTTTTCAAAATTTCATTAAAATTTTGGGATTCATATCATCCACTTTGGCATACTTATGCTACCCAATTGAGTCTAGACCTTTACCAAAGTTTTTTATGTCCTTCACTTATAATATAAATTCAAAATTGCACATTTATAAGTTTATAGGGTTGATGTGTTAAGTGCATTCACCATTTTCACCAAACTTGAGGGAACTTAGGTTCAATTTCCAAATTGGGTTGAAGGTTGTTTTAGACTCAAGATTGTTATCACCACTTGATAGATTAAGCCATTTTGTGTTAAACACTTGAACTTTGAGTCTATGCACCACAACATTTTAAGTCAAGAAAATAAGTTTTATGTTGTCAAAATTATGGGAGACTATCTTTTCCTTAGAGAGTTTTTGAAAAAAACTTTTTTGTCACACCTTTTGGGTAGTGTAGCATCGTTATATTTCCCAAAACATTTCAAATATTATTTCATAGACCCTCCTGCATAGAGTTCAAATTTGTTCCTACATTTTCAAACCAATCCAAGTGTAGTTTTATGATATTTTGTCTAGCACAGTTATATCATTCACTTTTGTCTAGCTTATTTGTAAAAAGAACCAAGTTTTATATCATTATTTATGAGAAAATAAACTATCTCTAAAATGCCTTTTGTTTCATACCTTATACTTAGTTGATCAATTTTGTGTCCAAGAATCAAATTCGTAGTGGTTGTCAGAAGTGTTTTAAATTTGTTAGATTAAAGCTTTCATCTATTTCAAAGTCTAGCTTTTGATGTTGTCTGGCTAAGAGTCCTAGTGCATGCTTTGTTTGAGCCTAAATTTTGATGTTGTGTTTGGCCAAAAGACCTAAAAACTTTTAAATTATAGATTAGACTGATTTGAAACACTTTAAATTTAGAGTTTGGAATTTCAATTTTTGGTTTATTTACTTGTTTATCTTTGTGTAAACAATGAAACATTAGATAATTCACTCTAGTTTGTTGACCTAATTCCTTCAATAAGAGTGTTGATAGACCTAGTCAATGCTTTGTAATAAAAGGTCAAAGAGTTTGGAATTTTAGTCAGATGAACATGGTGAGTAAGCCTCTTATTGACCTAGTTCCTTTAGTAAGAGTGTTGATAGAGTTAACTAGATAAGAGAATCTGAGTTTTGACCCATTCATACAAATTGCTTTGATAGATAACTTGATGTATATGACCATTATTTAAGAAGTGTCTTCAGCCTTTACACATAATATTGAGCCAAACATAGTGGACAATGTGCAAATAACATCCAATCTCAATCAAAGTGGTACTAATGCAAAAACAACTGGCCAACAACATGTGCCTATAGATAATCCCATGAGTAGATCATCATACCAAGGAATAGGAGTTTCTATGTCCCAGCCTTAACCAGTTTTTTCCTCGAGTGTACAACCTATAAGATTAAGTAATCAAACAATATCCAATGTTATGCCTCAATGATAGAATATGATGAATCTTACTCCTTAACAAGTAATGAGTAGTATTCCATAATAGTTGGCACAATCTATTATATCAACATAATAATGGAAAAATACATTGCCACCTCAATCAGGGGAAACTAATGTTCCACCTCACTAGGTAATGATAAACATACCTCTTCAGTTGTAGACTAGTATGCCAATCTAAAACCAAGTAATGACTAGTCAAAAACATGAAAATATTGGTCAATGATAAATGCCAAATTTGCAATCTATTTTCACTTCCCCACAAGGATTCATGAGACAAGGAGGTCCCCATGTTTCTTAAGTACCTACTACACACTATTGGTTCAAAATGTGCCAAAAATTTAGAGATAGGGTTGTGTCCACAAGTTCCCACTCAATATCAAGGTTTGATTAGTCAGTAACATGTACCTTCTCAACTACAATAGGCATAGTATAGTTATATCCCTCCATCGCAACCATAAAATCCTCCAATTTAAACCTTTATCACCAACCCTAACTAGAATATCACACAACTAAATGTGTAATTTCAAGTACATCATAATCCATGTATGCATATTCCTAGTCTATTCCCCAACCACAACAATATACCCCAATAGGTATTTCCAACATACCTTGGTCAAAGTGTCCCACTTGTGACCTCCCAACCATTTAACCAAACCAATATTCTCCCTCAAACCAATGTGCTTTCAAGTTTCCTATCCCAAGACTTATAACAGATGAAGGATGCAATTTCTTCCATTCAGGTTGTAAAATAGACTAAAAATTTCAAATTGGATGACATGTGTTCCTATCCATTCAACATGGATTATTTTTAAATACCATTTCCTATAGGATATGACCCATCAAAATTTTACAAATACAAAGGGAAAGGTGACCCTAAGGTCCATTTAGCTAAATTCTTTATCGCATGTCAACTAGTGGCATATAATGACATATACCTTTTGTTGTTGTTTCCAAGGATCTTAGTTGGAAAATCCTTGGAGTGGTTTTTAAAGTTGTTAAAAAATTTAGTAAGAGATTTTGATGTTCTTTTTGATAAGTTTGTATAGCACTTTTCCTATAATCTTGAGCATGAGATTTCATTAGTGGACTTAACATAAGAAAATGAAAAGGCTTGTGAGAGTTTTGCAAGTTATCTACACTGATGGAGAGCCATTATAAGCCATTTCCCCCATAGTTTACCAAATAAACAATTAGCCACTATGTTTACCAAAAATTTGCTTAGTGAAATAGATTATCATCTAGAACTACAATGCTCACATACTTTCAAAGAGATCATTGATAAAAGTTTGTTGATCGAGTGAGTGATCATCAATAAAAGAGTTGTAAAGCTTAATTAAAATAATAAAAATAAAGGTACTAATCAATGAAATGGCCAAGATCAACATACTATTAAAGTGTAAGCATCACAACTAGTATAGGCCAATAACCAAGAAAAACCAAAGTAATTCAACCATAATAATAATGTTGTGGGACATGGAATAACAAAATCCTATCATGTCTAAATGGTGAAAACATCATGTACACCATCTTTTTAGCTTACTCCTACCTAGAAACCTCTCTAACCAATGCCTTAAACATAATAACTAAGACCTGCACAATAAATATAATATCCTTTACCATTACAAACCCCTCCTAAGAGAATCATGCATGCACATCATGTCTTTAGTGACCTAGGAGAACCTATTGAGTTTGTATTTCACAATATTTCTACCATTAATCTAATTATTTGGCCTATACCAAAACATTATCCACAAGGCATTCCTTATCCTGATTGGTATCATGAAAACAAATTCTATGACTATCATTGGGTCAATAGGCATATTCTATGAACATGTGTCCAAATCAAGCATTTATTTGAGAATATGTTGGAGAGTGGAGAGATAACATTATATAATGTCACTTTCACTTCCAATAAAACTCTTGGGATTTATCAAAAACCCTTTCCGCAAAATAATAATTAGCAACAACAAAGTGATCGGCAATAATAACAATAACAATGACCAGTGCAGCAACAAAATCAATAGTATCAAAATCAAAGGCTAAACTAATAGAATCAACAAAATTAGGTTATAATGGTAACAACCAACAAAACTACCATGTATTTTCACATGACTATAATAGGGTTATAGGTCATATTGCAGGGGGTAAGGTTAATACCATCTCCATTAATCCTTAACAAAGCACTATTCAGCCTAGACCTTTGCTAAAGAACAACATTCAAGCAAATTACATGGATAATCCTTATTTGACCTAGGAGTGCATATAGGAAAACCAATAAACTATGACTTCCCCCTTTGGACCTTATATTGACAACTAATCCTTACCATGTGACCGCATATGTGTGCACTAGCAATTAAGACTTATCATGTTTGGTCCCACACCATTCCCAACATTGGTTAGCAATAATGGTCTAGTAATTAATCCCAATTGTGTAATCATAACTCAGAGGTCAAAGATTACTATCCAAAACCCATAACCATCCACCACTTTTCTTTTCATCAAACCAACTATTTAGACTCAAAATAAACCATTCACTCCTGGCCAAGACAAGAAGTTTGATATCATGGAATAATTAAAAAAGACACCATCATAAATTTATATTTTAGATTTTTTACAAACATCAATAATCCATAAAATCATCTTGAATGAGTTTTTGACCCAATACACTATTGCTAGTGACATATCCCTTGATAAATTTCAAGCTTTGGTTGGACACCTAGCTCCAACCCAGCAAGTCACATTCAACCAAAGTGATATGTCTTCCCTTGGCCTACTCCATAATAACCCATATTATATAGAAGTTTATATAAAGTGACATAAAGTGAAACACGTCCTTATAGACAATGGATTAGGCCTAAACATAGTGTCTCTAAATCTCATCAATCTTCTTAGGTACAAAATGGCAGATCTCCAACCAAAAATGATAACCATCAAAGCCTATGATAAACAAGAAAGAGAATCACAATGGACCATTAGTTTTCCAGTTATCATTGGGCCTTTAACCCAAGATACACTTTTCCATGTGCTTGATCTTGATTTATCATACAATATTGTTTTAGGTAGGCTTTGGTTTCATGAGATTCATGTAGTCCCATCAACACTACACCAATGTATGATGTTTTCCCACTCAAGGATGGATGTGAATATTCTAAAAGATTTACACCCATATGAACACTGCAAACATCTTGAGGCTAAATTTCAAATCTATAATTATTAGAATGCCATGAATCCAAGTTCTAATCAAGATAAAGGAAAGGCTATACTTATTGATCCTTCACCAAATAATTGCATAGATCCTAATACCTTGGATTCTATTTCTCACATGCTACCTCTTAAAGCTTCTAATCATTTCACCATTTTAAATAATGGATCGAGAGAGTATGTGACCCATGATACATTTCATATTTCCAATATTCCTCATAATCCAAAAACCTTTGGGTAACCTAGAGTCACTCCACACATGCATTGGCAACAAAAGAATAAAGATAAGGGACCTATCATATTTTTACCAATATCTAGCATACAATCTGACTCTCTTGAAGGGGATGAATCATGGTAATACAATGACAACCAAGCAAATTGTTATAAAAGTATAAACTATCTTAATCCTAATAGGATCATGGAGCATCACAATTATGAAGAAGGAGACCTTAGACTGAATCAACAAGGAACCATCGAGCCAATTTCTATGACTAAGTATGAAAAACCTTATGGACTTAGATTTAAACTACCTAGGGGTGGCCCCACATATCTTATTTAGACTCCATCATTAGTGACTAGTGATGATGATGCTGAAAATGAAGTAGAGTTTGATCATAGCATCACCTTTGGTGACCTTTATAAAATAATTTGTTTGATAATAATGCCATTTATACCCTTACCCTAGCTATTCATCGCAACCCATTCCCATTATATTATCCCCAACTGATTGATTGGGACCAACAAGAATCTATTCTATTGATTAATGAGTTCCAAAATGATGAGACATTTTGTGACTTCTTAGGCCTTAGAGACAACATTCCATTGGAAGATCACAAGTCAAGATTCTCAATTAAATTAAATCCTATAGCCTATTTTAGAGAGTGAGTAAACACCCTTAGCCAAAAACAAATAAGTAAAACATTGAGGTCCCAAAGTGAAAACCTCTTTGAGTCACTTTTTAACTAGGGAAAAGGTAAAGATAAAGCCCAGTCTAGTGGTGAAAACCTATTTCAATCTCCATTAGATGGGGGTGTTCATTCTTCTTTCAATTTAGACTAAGAGACCATCAATGATGAACTTGCCTGTGGAGTCAAGTTTAACTTTGAGCAACAACAAGTATTTGATCAAATTATTTAATAATTTTTTCTTGTTTTTGTCACATGACCAGATCTCCCATTAGGGTATTTAGATTCATCATGCCTAGGAGAAGTTAAATATCAATTCCTAACAAAGGACCCTGATATAATCTAATAGTTCAAGTCATTGCCTACTATCCTAGAAGATGGTTTGACCCTTCTAGTCAAAGATAAAATAGAGGTAATATCAAGACTCCATCAGACTTGAAATGGATAAAATTAGGTATGTCCCTCACTAAGGAAGAACATGAAGTCATTACATCTCTATTGAGAGAATTTGTAGATATCTTTGCATTGGCCTATTCTGACATGCCAGGTTTAGACCCCACCTTGGTTCTACACCACCTTGTGGTTAATCCTAATGCCAAACTAGTAAAATAAAATATAGGTAAGATGTATCCTTATATTATTGTATTAGTAAAAAAAGAGTTAGAAAAACTCTTAGAAGCAGGATGTATCTAATCCATTGACTACTCAGAATGGATCTCTAATATGGTACCTATTATTAAAAAGCTTGAAGGGATCAAAATATATATTAGTTTTAGAGACATCAATAAAGCTTGTCCTAAAGATGATTTTCCATTACCTAATATTGACATGATCATCGAATCCATAGTAGGTTATGAAATGCTTTCAGTCATGGATGGATTTTTAGGATACAACCAGATCATAATAGCATGAGAAGACCAACATAAAATAGTGTTTACCGCTTCATGGGGAACATTTTGTTATCGGGTAATGCCATTTGGCCTTAAGAATGCTAGAGCTACATATGAAAGGGACATGACTATTATATTCCATTATATGATGCATGATATTGTTGAAGACTATGTTGATGACATATTAAGAAAATCCAAAACCAGGGTTGGCCATCTAGTAGTGCTACATAAGATATTTGAAATATTTTAGGATTATAAAGTCAGACTAAATCCAAATAAATGTGTTTTTGGTGTAACTTTAGGAAAATTACTTGGCTTCATCATGTCTCATAGAGGCATTGAAGTTGATATGACTAAAGTCCATGCTATAGCTAAGATGTGACCACTAACCAATTTAAAGGAACTCCATAGTTTGTAGGGTAAGATCTAGTCAATCAAATGCTTCATCTCTTAGTTAGCATACAAGTGTCATCCATTTACACACCTTCTAAATAAGGGAGTTGAATTTCATGGGGATGATCACTACTAAATAAATTTTTAACAACTCAAAGATTATCTTGTTAAACTACCTATTTTATTACCACCTATGATGGGAAAGACATTTTTGTTATATCTATCAGCTACCAACCATGCTCTGGGGGCACTCTTGGCTTAACATGATGACAATAGAAAAGAGCATGACATATACTACCTAATTTGTACCTTGGTTACATATGAACATAACTATGCACCTATTAAAAAAGCCTTTTTGGCCATGGTCTTCATAGCTTAGAAATTGCACCATTACATGTTGAATAATAAGACCATGGTCATTTGAAAATTAGATCCACTCAAGTATCTACTATCTAAAATAGCTTTCAAGGTAGAATGGCTAAATGGATAATGCTTCTTAGTGAGTTTGACATAGAGTATGTCAATCAGAAGGCAATCAAGGAATAATTTATTGTAGATCAACTTGTAGAAGCACCTCTCATAGACACAGCCACTCACATTTCAATTTATTGATGAATCCCTAATGACTGTCATTGACACACCCCTTGAGGAGCAAACTTGGAATATGTATTTTGATGGTTCATTTACTACACATGGATTAGGGGTAGGCCTCTTGTTTATTACACCATAGGGGGATCTAATCCCTAAATCATTTAGAATCAGCTTTTCTTATACAAATAACATGACTAAGTATGAATCACTTATTGTAGGAATTTGATAAGTAGTGCATTGGAACATATCTCATCTCCAAGTTTATGGTGATTCTTAGTTAATCATTAATTAGGTCATAAATAATTTTTAGACCAAAGATGACAAGCTCATTCTATATAAAGCCATGGTCAACACTCTTAAGCAACAAATTTTCAACATTCAATTTGAGCACATACCAAAGGCTAGTAATAGAAATGTAGATGACATGGCTATTATTGGATCTCTAATTTGACAAACATATAAAACTAGAGAGTATTAGTTTCTCATCAAGAATTTGTTAGCACTAGCTCATGAACCTTCAACTATTACAATGATTTTTGATATTATTGGTCCTAATTCTATCTAGTACTTAGACCTTTACAATTACCTTCATGACCAAGTTCTAGCACCTAACCTATCTCAAAAACAAAGAAAAGCCTTCTTTCATCATTCCACTCATTATACTCTACTTGGATCCACCATTTACCATCACAATTTTGATGGAACTCTACTTCATTGTTTAAGTTTAGTAGAGTCTACACTATCACTAAGAGAAGTACATGAAGGGATATATGGAGCTCATTATTACAGAGCAGTCCTATCCAAAAATCTCTTGAATACAAATTATTGGCTTACAATGAATGTTGATGCTGCTACATATGTAAAAAAGTGTGACAAATGTCAACGGCATGCTAATCTGATTCATGCCCCAACAAAAACTCTAAAACCAGTGTTGACACCATGGCCATTTTCTATATGGGGGCTTGACCTCATTGGGAATATTAACCCCACTTCATCTAATGACCATAAACATAACCTTACCACCATTGAGTATTTCACTAAGTGGGTTGAAGCTATACCCCTCACTTACATGATTGGAAAGCAAATTTCCAAATTCATCTTCAACTATCTAATTTGCCACTATGATATCCCCTCTAACATTATATCTAATAATGGAATATCATTCAAAAACAAGGATGTAGATCAACTATGTACTAAATATAACATCACACAACATTTTTTGTAGCATATTACCTTTAAGGTAATTTTCCAAGCTAAGGTATCCAACAAAACCATTGTCAATATTCTCAAAAATATTATCAATGATGCCAGTTGTGATTGACACTTGTAGATATATCTTGACCTTTGGGCATACCATACCAATCATCATTCCCATATAAGAGCCACTCCATACTCACATGTTTATGGTATTGAAGCCATCCCTCCCATTGAGGTTAATTTGCCTTCACTATGTAACTCTTTCAAGCATGTCTTGGATGATCATGACTATTGAGTAGCTCACTTACAAGAGTTAGAACTACTTGATGAAAACTACATCGCCATGCTCAAGAATCTTCAAGCATATCAAAACTAACTCAAAGGCCACTATAATCAGCATGTTAAGTATATAAAATTTTAACTTGGCGATCTCATTCTTAAATAAAACTAAAAGAATACCATGGTTGAGAAGAATCATAAAGGAAAATTCAAACCAAACTGGATAGGACCTTTCATCATTACTATAAATTATGGATCAGGAGCATACAGGGTTACCACACTAGACAAATATGAACTTCTTGAGCCAATGAATATTATTCATCTTAAGCAATACTATACTTGAGTGCTAAGGTGTATTGTCTATAAAGACCATTTTAGTTATGCCATTTTATTAGTATTCTTCTTTGTACAAATATCATCCTTATCCATCCTCTTAACTGTATCCACTTTTCACTTCTGACCTATTAGCCCAGTGTGTTCTAAATCCTACCCCATTTGACCTTGGTTTTTTCCATTCATTACACATTTTAGCATCAAATTATTTGATTAGTTTCATTAGTTAGTTCACATACTTTAGATAGAGCTCATGTTTTGGAGTAGTGTGGCAAAAGTTTTGGTAGTTTCACCTTTCATTTTTTATTCCTTTCTTATCACTAGTCTAGTTACTAATTATAACTACCTTTCACAAACTTAGTACCATTGATCCATACTTTTATGTCCTAATTATAACCTTTTATGGGCAAACTAGGTGCAAATTTTTTTTATTAAGCCTTGGCATACCAACTTGCCACTTCTTATGTCATATTATGCCTTTTTACCAATTGTGCCTATTTTGTTTGAATTGACTACTACACTAGTCAAATTTCTCCATTGTAAGGTGGAACTACAGTGACTTGAGGTCCTACTATGGGACTATGTAGGCAACACTCAACACTTTTTGAGGTTATTTCAATCACCCTCTAGCCATGCTCTCACCATTTTGTGAGCAACCTAAGCCATGATCTCCCCATTTTGCGAGCAATCTTATTTTAAATGCTCTTGCCATTTTGTGAGATTGAACCATTTAGTGTCTCATCAATCTCGATTGAGTTGAGACACTCCAAAACAATTCTAAAAACATTTGAACAATCATTAGAAAAGAACAAAAACATTGACCACTTCTTTTCCTTAAGGATTTTAGGAACCCTTACTAGGTTACAAGCAAATCACTTGTCATTTAGTTTCCCCATCCTTTTTGGCCTTTTATCTCACACACTTGCCATTTTTCAAGATCATTCCTCTTTTTCTATCACATCCATTTTGTTTTTTTCCTTAGTTATCATATTCTTCCCATTCCATGGGAGAACGACATTTGGCCTAAATTTTTTTTATTGGATATTACATCCATGAAACTATGTAGGAAACATCCACTTGCCTAGTGCATATAGAGACATATTAGCCACCCCTTTCTTTTTTTTCTATTTTTCCCATTTTTTTTCTTTTTTTAAATTTGTCACCTATTTTTTAGGGGCACTATTCATATGGTTTATTTTGAGTGTTTCTTTGTTATTTTATTTATGTGCATGTTTGTTTACTTTCAACACTATTGCCTTGATTTAGTTTATGTGTATTCATTGGGTGATTCCTTGCTCACACTTATACTTGAATCTATCCATATTCATATGTTTATATTGTGATCATGGTTTCTATCATTAGTGTATTATTTTCTATTGAGTATTGGATTATGGGAGTCAGTCCTTATGCATATTTTGACCAAGTCCTCATGATGTTTTACCATGATGCCTACTAACATGTGATACGACAAACCTAAACTTCAAGAAGTCTATTCAGTAATGGTGGCATCTCTTTGACACTGATATCTTGATTCAATCCTAATCATATCCCAAATAAAGTAATTAACCACAAAATAATTTCAACCTTTATTAGTTTAGATGATCATCTCCCTAATAATAGGTTGTTCTAATTCATCATTACCCTCTATGTTAATTTATCATCATCGTCGACCAAGTTTATCATGTTTACCATAATCTAGGTCCAATGATTATAAATACTTATGGGCAAATCATTACATACCATCCCACCTACATTTATTGATGATTATAACCACCTTTGGGAAAATCATAATGTTGTCACCACTTTATGTTTTCTACCCATACAGGGGCATGTTATTATCTTATTTATCCATCATAATAGGGTAATCTCCATATTCTTAATGATTATAACTACCTTTGGATAAAATCATTATGTTATCATACCATGTTGCCACTATCAGGGTACAATGTTTAAAACCACCTTTGGGCAAACCATTGTGCACCATCCCAATTTCATTCTTAGTTATTTTGATTACTTTTTAATATCATTGTGTTTTCACCCCATCATCTTTCCTTTGTTTGCTCCCCTCATTTTGTTTCTTTATTTTTGATGGACCATTTGTCAACTTACTTGTGCTAACCATTCCCTGGAGGGGACATCATATAGTTAGTTTATCAGAATTGTAGTTGTAGGCATATAGGACCTTTTCATTATTTGAGAAGATGTTACTATGCTTATAGCTTTCAACACCTTCCCAAATAGGGGCAAACTATAGACACCTAAATCTAGCCACCGATAACGTCCGACTAGGGTTTTGACCAATTTCTACCTAAAATGCACAATTTTTCCTAAAAACATTAAAACATGCTAAATTATGTGAAAATGACATATTAAAGTGCCAATTTTGTCTAAGGTATCATTAAATGGGGTGATTCAATTTGTGGGATAGCTAACTTTGATGAGATCATTCTAAGTCAAAATGTCAATTTTGCACCTAGGTGCTCTGAATTGCTCTTTCCTATCAAATATCTTGAATGAGACACATGCCTTTGTTATTTTTTGTTGGTAACATCCTAAATGGTAATACAGTTCTAATGCATTTGAAATTAACTTCCAATTCTAATCTAGTCAATTTTTTTACCAATAACAAGGCATTCTGATCAATTTGAGTAATTTGTGCACAAAGTGCTTAATCATGCTTAAGAGATAATTAATCCAAATCAAGGCATAAGTAATAATTCCATGGAAACTTGTTGAATACTTGTTTTTATAATTTAATATTAAATATATACATCATTAGGTGACCTCATTTCTTTGGAAGACATCCCTAGGCCATATATCCCACAAATATCAGGATTCACGCCCTCCATGCCTCATCAATGCCTTCTATGATTCCCTCTAAGTCTCTTAATTTACCCTTCTTCCAATGTAATTATGAGGGTAATTATAAACTTAATTCCAAAAATTAAATTAATCCTCAACCACACATCTCAATCTTAGGATGGATGGTTTAGGTTGATTCTAAACATTCTCAAAAATCTATAAATAGGAAGGCTCACCACATGAATTTTAAGACATGATTATGCAAAGTTATAATGCATAATTAATTAAAAAGCTTTGATCAACTAGTTTTACCATGATAAATTTATTCCAATATAATCAAATCCATAGGCCAAAGGTGCCAAGGATAGATTGAGGTAGCCAAGCTTCCTTTGATGAAGACTTCATGAGCACAAGCCGAGTAAGCCACTACAACAAGCATTTTGGAGCATTTAAAGAAGGTAAAATAAGGTTTATTTTGCATTTTAGTTATGTGTTTTATTCATGTTTGTTAACTAAGCTCTCCCTAGTGTCTAGGCCTAGAGATGTTATGCTATTTATTGTTTTTCTTTCATTTTGTTTTCATTTTGGAACTAAAACTATACTAACCATCTTCTCTTGAGTCAAATTCCTAGATTCACAATAACCATATTTTTTAAAGTTTGTTAATATGTTATAATAGTAAAAATACATCCACATAGTTGAATAAGGTGCAAAATATTTGTTATTTCATCATATTAGAAGGGGAAGAGGCCTATGAAGCCTTAAAAATATTCCCTTAATAAAAAACAATCAACAAAATCAACAACCCATTATAGAGTGTATTGAAGATTTTTAACTTCAAAATGGTGAATAATTTAATAAAATGGGTGTGATATTAATAAGGAAAATGTTGTCATGAAAACCAATATCATCTCTTATACAGTCTTGGTAGACATAAGACCACCTACATCAGGGTCATATAACAATGCCAAAATGTGTTGAACCCCATGCATAAGTGAAAATTTATAGTGTAATTAGGGGCCTAGGAATTTTTACCCTCAAATATCTCAATTTATAGTGATATTTGGTTCTTTGGGATAGTTAAAAAATATATTGATAGGCTTTAGGCCCATTAGGCATAAAAATTGATATACACAGAACTATGCTTAAGAATTGAAGGTAGTTATATGATAAAGGGTTATCTAAGGGTATGGAAACATCAGATAAATAACTGGAAATATATTTAACAAAGCATCCAAGAAGTGATGAGAGTCTTAGATGGTAAAAGGAACCTAATGGCCTATTAGGCCCAATAGGCCTAAAAGGGTACCTACAAGCCTACACCTCATAATTGAAGGCATATGGAATTTTTAAGTCTATATAATAGTTGAGATAACTTTAATAAGGATTTATAAATAATAAAATATGTTTCATGATGATAGGGGCCTCAAGTAAGGTAGGGAAGTGCTCAATCAATCCCTTAGGGATGCATAAATATGACTTCTCATAAACCCTATATAAGGGAATAAAGGGTATGTAAAAGATAAAGTTGAAGGCTAACTTGTAGATAGTAGATAGTTTGAGAATATGTAGATAGTTTAATAAATATGTAAATAATATTGGTAAGATGTTATGATTATATTTAGGTTATCAATCTACCTACAATAATTTAAGACTCAAACTATGCTTATAAGGCCTAAATCCATGTTTGGGCCTCAAACCCCACCATCACATTGAGGCATATCTGGATATCCACATTATATTGATGGATAAAAGGATGTGTGGGAAGATATTAAATGTCCTATAGAGTATTTTTTACACTAAATAAATCAATGAAAAGGTTAACTAAGTCTTAATACCTGACCTAAGCTATACTACCCCAAGCAGTTAACATGAGCCATAATTTTAAGTGATAATATATTTTATAGTAGAGGGACTAAAGCAAAATTATATTAGGGAGAGATGGTAACCCCTATGGACCAAACATACATAAAGGAGAGATTGAGTTTCAAAGGACCACTTCTATGAATCATTTTTAAGAATGCAGACATGTCTATAAGACTTGTAGAGAGATCAAGACACACCATCTTGCATTCATATCTACACACACAAGATTCATGGGACCCAAATATTTTTAATATATTTAAAGGTTTATATGGAATAAAAATACATGATCATAAGTTTGGGATTGGGGGTCATGAACCACTATTAATATGGTAGACCTCAAAAACCTACTTAGACCCTAAGATAGACCCAACTTAGGAAAACATGAGATTTTTTGCAATCAAAAACTATGAATTGACCTAATAAACACTTGGATCACCTATCCCACTTAAAGGAGACCCTAATCATGCTATTGGTCTATATGAACTATTGTATGAACTTGTCAAAAATTAGATTTTTGCAAGGAATTGGATAGAAAGCAAGGTAAAAAGTTATTTAGAGAGTTTTAAATCATTGGATGGGGTGTTTTGATACTTTTTTCACATAATAAAATCATGAAATGTCCACAAATATGTTAGAATATTATTCTTTCCTCTTACCTCCTCTTTTAAACTAAATATCTATAGTCACCTACATGAATTTAATGTAACAATTTCAAATTTGATTTTTGGGAGCCTATTTTGAATTTATTTTTTGGGGGGAAAGCTATGGAGTAAGTGATAAGTTAGAGAGAGATAAAAATTATGTAAAATATATTATTTGACACAACATTAGTTAGGTAGAAGATAATGTGTAGCAGTAAAGAGGCATTACACATAGTAGTATGGAGAATAGAGCAATAACCTATAAGTGAAGAGTGAGTTGGGGATTTGAATAGAGGAGAGATATTAAATAGAACATAATAGTCTATAGCAAGAGGAGAGAGAAATAGGTCAAAGGAAATAGAGTAGCAGTATAAAGTAACATTTTTTTATAATAGTCAAATGAAACAAGGAAAGTTCTTTTTTTGTGATCATTTACAAGTTAGTTTTATACATCTTTAGTTGTGTATTGTATAAGGATTTTTTTAAATTTAAATATATGAAAGTTTTGTGGTTATTTCTCCATTTCTACCCTATTCTAGTTCACTCTTGTGCTGTCTAATATGCTACCTACTTGGGCCTTCAAATTTGGTATTATTTCTTTCTTAAATTTTGTAATTTCTCCCTTCCATAATCATTAGTACTGGAAAGATTTCTAAAAACTAGTATTAGATCCCAAAGGTGAAGGGGAGCTAGGTTGAGAGTCCACTCAAACATGGAGTAGGAATTTCATGATCATGGTAACAACCCCCTATGTTTGATAGGAAAAACTATGATGTGTGGAACATCAATATGAAAACAATATTCAACTCTCAAGAGCTATGGGAGTTAGTTGAATTTGGGTAAAATGAGGTTGATAGACATGGCTGATGTAGACACTTGAAAATCATACTAGGTGTTGAAAATCTTTGGGACTCTTTAGGGACCACCTAACCCATCTTGACTCACTGACTAACCTATTAAGACCTTGAGTCTAGTTAGGTACTTAACTAAATCAACTCACTAACTTAATAACTTAAACATTATCACACCTTTTTCAACCCACCTAGACCCCTTTTTCTTTGGACACTTGATCATCGATGATCAGCTTAACCATTGATGGTTATCTTGACCATTGATAGTCAAGTCCTCACCTCTCTAGCCCATCACTAGCTATGTGTGAGATAACAATGCACAATTAAATATGTTCATCTTATGTGGTGCTAACAAACTCCCAAGCATTGAAATCAATAGCCTCACCCTCTAGCGAACCTTCTATCCTCCATTTCTCTTTTCTTATAAAAGGAGGGGACTAGGAGGTGAAATGGATCCCTCATCACAAGCATTATTGCATAAAAATATTCAAGCTTTCAACATCCAATCTTCTTTTAGCAACTCAACAATAGAAAAAAAGACCCAAACCTCTATCAAATTTGCTCTTGAGGCCAAAGTACTATTACTCTATCAAAATTTCCCTAGCCTTCAACCATCATTGTTCTCACAAGCTATAGGAATATTCTACTTGTTCTTTGTTTCATTAGATTTTTCACCCCCCTGACATGATCAGACCTATATACACTTTATTTCCCAATTTCAAAATCCTTAATAGAACAATTATCAGACCATTTACCCATTCTACAACTCTTTTATAAGTACCTTTAGAAATCCATAGGCAACTACTGATGATTAGTACATCTACCAATGGTCACCCCCAACCATCAATGGCTACCCAACCACCGATGGTCAGCTTAACCATTGATGGTTAACCCAACTACTTACGGTGACTATGGATGAAAATAATATCAAGTTATTTTCATCCACTAAACCCCAACCAGACCTAACTTTCTATGTTCCTACCTATTCGAAGACCCTTTTTTGATTTTCTAAACCTCATTTAGCATGAGTATTGACTTGATTTTGCTATATTTAGTCATTTTATTTAACATGCATTATACTTTATTCTTGTATTGCATTTCATTTTCTTTATGAAAGTTCCTTCATTTTATTTCTTTCAACTTGATTGTTATTAAGAGTGGATTGATAGCCTCCTAGAAAGTTTATGCTTTTTGAATCTAACTCATGCTAGGTAGTCCACCCAACTATCTTGCTAAAAAAACTTTGTTAGTTCTTTCTTATCTGCAGGTTATTCCTTCCAAGCCAAAGTGAAGTTCTGCATCTTCATCTGGATTATGCGTACATCACCAACCAGGTATTTCTACCACACCCTTATTACTAGTTTATTCTTTCAAAATTAATAAATGAGAAAAAGTTAAGTAAAACATTTTGGCATGCCTGGGAGGAGCCTAGTTAATCTATTCTCATTTTCTTCTTTATTTTACACTCATATAATGAAACTAAATATTTATTTTGGGTATAAAATTAATTGTATACATTGATTGCTGGGATGTTTATCTCACTTAGTTAAATTAAATCAATGTAATCAATCATAATTTCACCTCTTTATCGCACACACATACCAAACCACTTATCAATCAACACATCTTAACCCCTGTCGTAAGGCTTGATTAGTATTTCATCACCTAGTGGTAAACCTTCACCCTTTGTCTATCTTACTTGGACTTCACCACCAAGAAGGGAAACTAAAACCTAGCTCTCTAGATGAGTATAAAATCTAAAAATAAGTATATCTTGGCCAAGTAACCAACACCCTTATCACTACGGTGAGTGAAGTGAGGGGGTAGGCCCCAATATCAAGCCATGTACTAATATTCAATATAGATTTTTTTTTTTTTTGAGCACCTAAACATAACCTAAAACCAACCTTATATTTCCTCTTTAGTACCTAATCTATGAACCAAATTTATTCACACTTTCTAAGGCATAAGCCAAAAGAGAGACTAAAAATAACCCTAAGAGGTAACTTAATTTAGTGTGTGTTTTTCTGTTTTGACTTTTTTTTGTCTGCTCTTTGCTTTGAGTTATGAAAAACATACCTTCCACCATCTTTCCTTTATTGCATTGTCTAATGAGAAACTTACCTATATTCTATCTTAAAGATCTTAAATTTGATAAGATCTTAGAAAACAACTATTTCACCTTAGAGTGATACCTTGCATCATGAGCCACTTATGCTCCTAACCTTACCTAAAACCAACCTAATCTACCCTACAACCAACCCAACCTCACCCAAAATCAATCAAACCCTACCCATCACTTGCCAAACCTTAAGTACAACCAGCCAATAAACTATCAACTACCACCTACGCTAGTTATAATGTTAATAGACCAAATAGTCAAATTAGAGTCATCATTTTTTTGTATCCATGACCAATCAAACCTCACCTACAACCAATCAAATCTCAACTACAACCAATCAAAAACCTATCAATGACGATTTCACTATCATCATACCCAACCAAAAACCCATCAAAACTAACTTAATAGTTATCATAATTAGTTTCAACTGCAACCTATCCAACCTCATCAACCATTGGGGAACCTACCCCAACCATCATATCAACTACCCCAACCCACCTTATCAACCTTACCCAAACTATGAAACCAACCCATCTTAACAACCTTACCAACTCTATCAAATAAAACCAATAACTATCAATCAAATTTACCTAATCAACCACCTTATCAATCTAGCCAACCTTATCGAGCATACCCAACACACAAAATAAACCAACCTTATCAACTTAACCAAACCTATGTAACCCACTAACCTCGTCAAACTAATTAATTAGCTCATAAACTCAAGATAAATCCATCATTGAACCTCTTTTTTCACCCATTATTATGCACACCAATTACCAAATCTCTCAACATAATGAGGCCCATCCATTATATTTGGTTCTTAGTCAACCTATAACTAAGGAAATAATAATCCAAACCTTAACCAAACCACTTGTTAACCAAGTGGAACCTCATCAACTTTCTTTAAAATAATAATTAAGGAAACCATCCTACCCCTTCCACTTACCCACATGGAACCAACCAACCAATATCTTCCACTTACCCATGTGAAACCAACCAACAAATATCTTCCACTTACCCATGTGGAACTAACCAACCAACCTATTCCACTTAGCCCTATAGAACCAACCAACCTACCTCTTCCACTTACCCATGTGTAACTAACCAAATAACCTCTTCCACTAACCCATGTGGAACCAATCTACCAGCCTTTTCCACTCACCCATGTGGAACCAACCAACCAACCTTTTATACTCACCACCCATGTGGAACCAACAAACCAACCTTTTCCACTAACCCATATGGAACCAACCAACCAACCGGTTCCACTCACCCATGTGGAACCAACAAACCTATCTCTTCTATTTATCAATTTTATATAACCTACCATCAACCCTACATTACCTATCATCAGCCCTACCTTACCTATCATCAACCCTACCTTACCTATCATCAACTAAACCTTACCCACCATCAACTCAATTTTACCAACTATCAACACAAATAAAAACCAACCCATCAAATTAAAGAAACCTTTCCAACCTACCCTTACCTCACTAAAGCTCCCTCCTTAGGACAATAAAATGATATTATCTAAACTACATTTATTTTGGGATGGTGTTATCAAACCTACCTTAACCTACCAAAATTAGTCCCAATAATATTTTCCTAGCATTGGTACAATAGAGTAAATCCCACCTGAAACACCACCTACAAACTTAACCTACTAACCACTAACAACTAAGAACTAACACCCCCTTTTGGAGGGTGGATGAAGTCATCTTCACCAATCCTAAAGCCTATTATTAACCAACACCTCACCTTGGGATCATTTTCCTATCTTTGACCATACATGAAAATAACAAACTAGGGGAACTTTCCCTCCATAAGACTTTGACCATTTATCAACTCAAACCACACATTAACAATTAAGCAAACTAACCCTTGGAATTTTTATCTCAACCTATCAACCAACTAACCCTAAACTATTGTAGATTACCTTTCTCCTTCACCCAACCAAAATTATTAGGAGTCACCTTCTCCACCAACCCTTTGAGATTACCCATTTCCACCTTACCAACCCAACCAACCATTTTTGCCCTCTCAAGATCACATCCCACCTTGGATACATTATCACTCACCAACTAACCACATTACCTTAACCACGAAACCATTAAAGATTACCTTTTTCCTTCACCCAACCAAACTTATTGAGAGTCACCTTCTCCCTTAACCATTGGATATTACCCTTCTCCACATTACCAACCCAGCCAACCATTTGTGCCTTCTCAAGATCACATCCTACGTTGGATACCTAAGAACTCACCAATCAACCACCTTACCCTAACCATGAAACCTTTAGAGAGTACCTTCTCCATCAACCCAACCTAAACCAAGTGGTATATGAAATTGGAGAAACCCATTTAGACATTACTAAACCTATTTCAAAGTCACCTTCTCCCCTAACCATTAGAGATTACCATTCTCTACCACCTAATGAACCATTGGAGATTATCATTCTCCACCAAACTATCACCTGACCAACATCACTTTTTTGTCAACCCAAATATTTTCCACATTTAATAAAGTGTTATAAAGTAACTAGGGGACATCTACTTTCCTGATTGATATTAACTATTTACATAAGCATGGATCTGGGTCATATCAAAACCTCATCCTCCTCAAAATGATTTTGTATTTGTGTGCCTGTTACTTGGTTAAACTAAGTTCCTAGTCTTCTTGTGTTTAACTTAAACTCATCAATTATTTTCAATCACCTTCATTTCCTTATGTTTGAGAATAACTAATTAAAATTAGGATCGTGTGATTATCCATCACAAATTAGCCTAATCCTAAGCATATATACCATAGTTCTACCCATGACATGATCCTTATGGTTCTTTTTGACCTTTTTAGGATGGATTCCCATGGTCATTATCACTTAAACCACATCTTTTACCCACCATAAAACTCCTTGTGTTATGGCTTTACATCCATAAAGGAAAGCTTTATGCCTATATAGATAGTCCATGTCTAAACTAATATATAAAAAAATTGGGATACCAAAATATCACTTAAGTCAAAATCTCTAGCATGTAGACTGTTCCCTTGAAGGATAACTACCCAAAACAATCAAAATTGTTTAAAGATTATATAGACTACTATCTTAAAGGACAACTATCAAATATGAAAAAAATCCAAACTTAGACCACTCCCTTAAAGGATGGCTAAGTCAAATTTGTCAAAAGTAATCATTTGAATCTTCCTAAATTGATCAACTTCCCAAGCATATCAAATTAAGCAATAATAGACACTATATCAAAATTAGAACAAGTTATCCCAAGAAATTTGTAATCAACTTTTACAATAGCATGAACAGACTTCCCACATCAATCATTCTATACCTAACATATGACGTTTACTTATCTATGATGGTTTTTAGGTCACCTATAGAAGTGGCAATCCATACTAATAATAAGGTTACCCTACCTATCACCCACTAGCTATCTTCCATCTCCCATTTTATCCTCCATAAATTAAGGGATTTTTTAACTTACTTGACACCATCTGATCAAGCTACCTTTTTTTAACCATCAAACTAACAATAAATCAAAATCATGATAGGGGATTATGTTTATAAGCCCAACCATCTTGACATTATGGTATTTATTAATCAAACAATTTATCCTCCTCCTTATACTTTCATGACCACTTAAGAAGATGTCTCCTCCACCTTATAAATCATTGAAACCAACCCATCAAACTAACCAATCAATTAACTTATTTGAGAGTCACCTTCTCTACCAAATAGTTAACCAAACCATCAAACCTTGAAGAGAACCTTATACACCAAATTAAACCCAACATTTGGAGATTACCCTTATCCAACTTACCCTTACCTTAACCATTAACCATAGGAGAGTACCTTTTCCATCAACCCCAACCATTAGAGTTACCCTTCTTCCCAACTGAACCAAGTGGTATATAAAAATGAGGTAACCCATTTGAACAACACTAACCAAACTTTGAAAAGAACCTATTCTCTACAAACCAATAATGAATCATTAGAGAACACCCTCTCCAACCAATAAACTAACCATTTGACCACATCCACCTTGATGTTAGCCATTTTTATCCCAAACTATTTTCACGTTTTATGATGACCTTACCTTGGTCCTTTTGATTTCACTAACCAACCTTGCCATGTTAAACATTTGAATTTTCACCACCTTGTGCACAACCAATCATTTTGTGTCTTCTTAAGAGCACTTCCTAACTTAGATACCTATGAAACATTGACCCTATCTAGGAGACTTATAATGTAACCTAATTAGATATGACCAACATTGTTGACTGATTACCCTACTTGTACTTATATAACCAACCTTATTTTTACCAACATTGGTAGTATTAGCCTTTGTACAATCTTAGTTTTTATGTAATATTGACTATTTTACTTAGTCACATTTTGTGCACATGTTCACATTTCAAATTCCTAATCATACCTTTTGTCACCAACTTTGTGACTCACCATATACTACTTATCAAACCCTAACTTGATTTTGGTTTCACCTCATCAACTCTTAGTTTGAGGGGGAGTACCTCATCTCATACTCAAGGTAAATATACCTTTTACCAATAAATCCATTTTTGTTTTTTATATTTTTAATTTAAATATACATAACAAAAAAGGGTAAAATATAGACACTATAAAACCATATTAGGTATCGAAATGCCTCAGGACTCTTTAGGGACCATCTAACCCTTCTCAACCCATTGACCAACCTATTAAGAACCTGATTCTAGTTATCTACTTATCTAACTAAAATCACTTACTAACTTGAACATTAACCCACATTTTTCAACCCATCTTGACCCCTTGCCTCTCTAACCCATTACTAGTTATGTTTAAGATAACACGGCATAATTAAATATGCTCACCTTATGTAGTGATAATAAACTCTAAAGCATAAAAATTAGTAGCCTCACCCTCTAAGGAACCTTCTATCCTTCATCTTTCTTTGTCTATAAAAAGAGGTGAGTAGGAGGTAAAATGGAACCATCATCACAAGCATTCTTGCATATAGGTATTCAATCTTACCAACATCTAGTCTTCCTTCAAAAACTCAAAACAAATAAAAGAGACCCAAACCTATACCAAATTTACTTTTGAGGCCAAAGTATTATTACTCTAGCAAAATTACCCTAGCCTTCAACCATCTAGCAAACTACATGTATATTCTACTTGATATTTATTTCATTAGATTTCTAACCCCCTGACCTGATCAAACTTGTCTAAACCTTGTTTCTCAACTTCCATATCCTTAAAAAAACCATTATTATACCATTAACCCATTCTATAACTCTTTTCTAAGTAACCTCAGAAATCCATAGGCAACCACTGATGGTTAGCACAACCACCAATGTTCACCCCTAACTATTAATGATTACTCAGCCACTGATGGTCAACTTAACCTTTGATGGTTAACCTAACTAATAGTTGTTATTATGGTAAAAAATAACAATTTATTTTCATCCCCTTGACCCCAACTAAACCTAACTTTTTATGTTCCTACCTATTCAAAAACTTTATTCTAATTTTCTAAACCTAACTTCACCCACTTTAAAATGAGTATTGACCTAATTTAGATAAATCTAGTCATTTTAATTAACAATCATTCTACTTTGTTCTTATATTTCATTTCATTTTCTTTATGTAAGTAACTTATGTTTATCTCTTTCAACTTGATTATTATTAAGAGTGGATTGATAGCCTCCTAAAAAGCTTATGCTTCTTAGATTTAGCTCTTGTTAAGTAGTCCACACAACTATATTTATAAAAAAACCTTTATTGATTCCTTATTATATTTAATTTATTTCTTCCAAGCCAAAGAGGATTTATCCATCTTCATCTAGATTATGCATGCATAACTAACTAGGTATTTATACCACACCCTTATTACTAGTTTCTTATCTTCTTCCAAAATTAAGAAATGAGCAAAAAATAAGTAAAATAGTTAACTTAAATACATTGACCCAAGCACAAATTAATGTACCAAAGGAGAATAGGAGTAAATATGGCAAGGAACTTAGTTATATAAAAATGGCATTAGCTGATGCAATCTTCCCAAGGATAGAATAAACTATCCATTCCATGAAAGCATGGGACATTTTTTAGAATGCATATCAAAGGAGTGAAAAGGTGAATCTTGTTAATTTTTAACTCTTAATTAGGTACTATGAGACCCTAAAAATAAAGGAGAATGAGTCTATTAATGACTTATTCATAAGGACTATCAGCATGGTAAATCAAATGAAGACATGTGGTGATAACCTTGAATACCATACAGTCATTAAGAAGGTGTTGAGGAGCCTTCCAATTAGATTTGATCATATAGTGGTTGCAATATTAAAAAAAATGATTTGAGGTTAATGACATTTAATGAGATAATGGGTTCCCTATAAACTCATGAATAAATATTGAATAGTTTAACCATCTCTTCCCATGAGCAAGCATTCAAGAACAATGTGAATGTAAAAAGAAGGGGGAGAGGGTCAAACAATAAAGGAAGAGGAAGAACTTGCTACAATCAAGAAGATGGAAGACATAGCCATAAAGAGTCACATGGAAGAGGAATAATATGGATCAACAACACTTCTAGAGGTAGATCTACATAAAGATATGATAAATATAACATCAAATGCTATTATTGAAAGAGGTATGGACACTATGTTAATGAGTGTAGAAAAGATTATGACATGAATAGGAAAAATTATAATTTTTCTCATACATAAGAGGTTGAACCTAATAAGAATGAGAAAAGTGGAATCTTTTTTATAACATGTAACATTATTGAGCAAAGTGGTAAGGAAACATGGTATTTAGATAGTGGTTATATCAACCACATGAGTGGGAACAAAGAGATGTTCAACCATATAAATTAAATAATAAAATCAAAGGTGAAAATGGAAAATACTGATAAGGTTCCTATCATGGGCAAGGGTAACATTTCAATCCACACCAAGTAAGGTGATAAAATCCAAATTCATGATGTTTACTATGTACCTAGGTTGAAACACAACCTTATTAGCATAGGGTAGCTTGTGAAAAAGGGGTACAAAAGAAAATTGTAAAAGTCAAGATGACAAGTAATCAGATGTTTCCATTGAGAATGTAAAGTGAGCTTATAACATCATTTAAAATAGTGATAGTATATAAGTTTGATTTTTGGAATCTTACATATAGGAATTTGAGCTTTGGAGTGCTAAACCTTTTTTACAAGAAACACATGGTGAAGGGGTTTCCCCTTATAGAAAAACTAAATAATGTGTGTGAAGGATGCATATCAGGGAAACAACATAGAAGTACATTTCTCATGGGTAATGCATGGAGAGCTAGATCTCCTTTAGAGTTGATACATTTAGATTTGTGTGGTCCAATGAATACCACCTCTCTATCCAAGAATTTCTATTTCATGATAGTCATAGTGACTATAGCTAAAAGATATGAGTGTACTTATTGAGGAATAAATTGGAGCCATTTGAGACCTTCAATAAATTCAAGGCCATGGTTGAGAAGCAAAGTGGCCACTACATCAATATTTTTAGGTGGGATAGAGGGGGAGAGTATATCTCAAAAGAGTTAATGAATTTTTTCAAAGATCATGGCATAACAAAAAAATTTACATCCAGGTATACACCATAGCAAAATAATGTGGTTGAGAGGAAAACTAGGACCATCCAAGAGATGGTAAGGATAATGTTAAAGGTAAAAGGTTTACCTAATGATTTTTGGGCTATGTCTATAGTAACAGTCATGTATTTTTTGAACATTTTTATATTAAAGAGTGTAAGGGATGTTATCCCTAAAGAAGCATGGAACAATTAAAATCCAAGTGTTAAAACATATTAGAGTGTTTTATTGTGTGGAATATCTACACATGCCCAGGAAAAGAAGGAGAAAGTGGGATAAAAAAGGTGAGAAGTGAATATTCATAGGGTATAATGACTAATAAAAGGCTTACCAATTTTACAATCCCATCCCCAAAGAGCTCATAATCAGATGGGATATTTAATTTATTAAGCATGAAGCTTGGGAAGAGGGATAAGGATAAGATCATGTGGAAACAAGGTATGCTATACCCTTTGTTGAATCCAAAATAGTAGGGGGTACAGACAATAATGCACCAACTTGGACCCCTATTTCTCAAAGGGATAAATCATTTATTGATAGTAGCCATCAAGGAGGTCAAGGAGCTTTCCAAGATTCAACATCATCCTCCTCTAACTCAAGTCAACACCAAGTAAGGATAAGGAGCTTACAAGAAGTTTATGAGTAATTAAGGTATGAATAAAATCAAGATGAAACTATGAATTATGCTCTATTTTTATTAGTTGATCCTATCTAATTTGAAGAATCAGTCAAGGATAACAAGTGGTGTGAGGTAATGGATGAAGAGATGTACACCATAGAGAGAAATGATGCATGTGAGTTAGTTAAACAACCAAAAGGAAAATAGGCCATAGGAGTTAAGTGGGGATATAAGATAAAAACTACTCTAGAAGGTAAGGCTAGTGGTGAAGGGATAAAATTAAAGGCCTAGATTTGATTACAATAAAATATTTGCACCTATAGTAAGGATAGAAATGATAAGGACAATCATAGCCTTTGTTGCTTAACAGAAGTGGAAGGTGCATCAAATCGATGTGAAGTCAACAATATTTAATGGAGTGCTAGAAGAAAAGGTCTACATGTTATAACCACTTGGATATGATATTCTCAAGCATGAGAACAAAGTGTATAGGTTTAGAAAGGCATTATATAGGCTTAATCAATCCCTAAGATCATGGTATGACCATATAAACTCATACTTATTGGGAAATGATTTTAGAAAGAGTGCAAGTGAGCCCACACTATACATCAAAGCATGAAAGAAATGTGTTTTGATTATTGTATTATATGTAGATGATCTAATATTCATTGGTAATGTAAATTAGTTTATTGAAGAATTCAAAATAACCATGAAAAATGAATTTGAGATGACTGATTTGGGGTTCTTGAAGTATTATCTTAGAATAGAGGTCAAAAAAATGGATGAAGGCATATTAATATGCCAAACTAAGTTTGTAAATGAGATTTTGGAGAGGTTAAATATGTTAGACAATAAGCCTGTGTTTTCTCCAACTAAGTCAAGTCTTAAGTTGTGTAAAGATGATTGCAGAAGCAATGTAGACCCCACACACTATAAGACCCTAGTGGGAAGCCTAATGTATTTGACTAAAACAAGGCCAAACATCATGTATGCAATTAGCTTCATATCAAGATTTATGGAGATGCCAAAAGAGATAAATTGGAAAGTAGGCAAGAGGATATTAAGGTATGTGAATGGAATAAGAGATTATGGAGTTTTATATGCAATAATAGATGAGTTTTAGCTTTTTGGTTACACAAATAGTGACTAGATAGGTATCTTTGATGACCGAAGGAGCACTTTGGGGTATGTATTTCATCTTAGGTCAAGAGACATATCCTAGGATTCAAAGAAACAACTGATAGTGTCATTTTTTACAATTGAAATGGAGTATATAGAAGCTAATGTAGTAGCATGTTAGGCTATATTATGGTTGAGAAGGATACTTTCTAATTTGCATGATGAGCAACAAGGAGATTCTATGTTCTATTGTGATAATGTATCATCCATATCATTGTCAAAGAATACCATGTTTCATGGTAGGATTAAACACATTGTAATTAGGTATCACATTATTCATGAATTAGTTGAAAATTGTGTCATAAAGTTTAGCTTTTGCAAGTTTGATCATCAAATAGCTAATATTTTCACTAAGCCTTTTTTTAAAGAAACTTTCACACATATAAGAGGAAGATTATGGTTCATAAATGTAGTATCATTAGGCCTACAAAGTGTTATGATATCTATGGAATCCTACAAAAGAGCTACAAATTTTGATAGGGTAGATTTCAATAGTCTAACTATAAGATCTATCAAAAGATCTACAAAATTTAAAAACGAAGCTCTAGACATCCATAAAAAGGATTCAAAAGCATTTGGGAAGTTAAAGAGAAGTTATAAGGAATTTTTGGAGGCTAAGAAAATTTAAGATGACCATGGTAGGATGGTAAAGAATAAGGGGGAGTGTTAAAATATTTTTCTTCCCTCTTACCTCCTCTATACGAAAAAAATGTAACCACTTACCTAAATATAATGTAATGATTTCAAATTTGATTTTTTGGAGCCCATTTTGACTTTTTTTTAAGGGAGAAAGGTACATAGTAAGTGAGAAGTTGGAGAGAGATAAAAAGTATGTAGAATATATTATTCAACATAGAAACAATCAGTTAGAAGAGAATGTGTAGTAGCAAAGAGGCATTACATGCAATAGTAGTAGGGATAATAGAGCATCAAAATGTAAGTAAAGAGTAAGTAGGGTATTTTAATAGAGGATATCTATGAAATAGAATAGAGTAGTCAATATCAAGAGGAGAGTGAAACAAGTCAAAGGAAAATAGAGTAGCAACAACAAGTAACATATTTTTGTTCTTGGTAATCAAAGGAAATAAGGAAAGTTATTATTTGTGATCATTTACAAGTTAGTTTTATATAGATATAGTTGTGAATTATATAAGGATTTTTTAAAATTTAAATATATGTGAATTCTTTGGTTATTTATTTATTTCTGCCATGTTTTGGTTCACTCATGTGCTATCTAATTTGCTACCCACTTGGGCCTTCAAATTTGGTATTATTTATTTCTTAAATTTTTCAGTTTCTCTCTTCCATAGTAATTAGTTTTGGTAGCATTTACAACAATTATACCTATAAATTCCCATGCAATTCCACACCAAATAGCCAATCTATAGATGCTAAGAAGAAATGGCCTAATCACTTAGACAAGCTAAAATTGCAAGATTACACTATTGTAAAGGCCTATGTCATGGTATTGGACATTGATTTAGACCTCAAAATAACTTATTCACAAGTTCTTAAGGTCTTATATATGTTTTCATGACCACCAAGCACAAACAATCAAGTAACCAGGCCTAGTGGTCTAGATGGCCTACTTGGTAAATAAGAAGAGATGGAGTTCAATGTAGAGGGATGTTAGAGGAGTCAATATAGGACCATTACCAAATAGTAACTATTATATGAAGGTATGAATGTACACTTATCATTTTCATAATGTGGAATAGGTAGTTTCTTAACCAAGTCAACATGTAAAAGGAGGTGATGGGCTACTTAATGACCCATGAGAGCTAGTTGGAGACCTAATTACACATTATTCACACTTTATAACTACCATAAAAAGAGTGATTAACCATTTTAGGTGTGGTAATGCCTTATATGAGGTTAAATAAATATGAATCACCCATATCACTTCATCTCAATGCTCAATAACTCATTCAAGGCCACCAATTTGAAGGCCAATGCATGGATTATGATGGACTTTCATGACTACTTGAACTGATGATGGAGTGGGATATGGTAATTTATGACCTATAACTATCACCTTCATTCCTTTCTCCCTCTCTTTCCATTCTCATTATTCTATTTTATTTAGGCCTTAAGGCCTTTATTTATATTCTTCACTTGGGTATGAGGAAACTCTACCTAGATTTGCACTTTGTAAACCTCTTAGACTAATTAATGGATTGTTACAAATTCTTCATGGTAGTATCTAGTGTGTGTATATAGTTGTTTTTATTTTCATAAGTGGTAGAGTTTCTCATTTTTTAGGTTCTTTCCATACTTAGATAATAATAGGTGTTCTATGTAGGTCATATATTGTGTTAAGGTGCTAATAGTTAAGTTGAAAGTGGAAGTTTAACAATAAGTGACTTACACTTCCCATCACTGAAATCATTTTATAGTCATCCAAACCAACCTATATATGAAACATTATTTCCTATAAGCCATTAGAGATAGCAATTCAACTTCATGCATTGTCCATTAGTCTTGTTTAAGTTCAAACAAAGTTGATAAGCTATATTGGTGCATCACCACCCTTATATTAGGTCTATTTTATGTACTCTTTATCCCTTTTTACCCCAGTAGTAGTAGGTATTAGTGAATTGAGCCAAATAGACATACCAATGGAGCTACCCTCATAATCTAGAGGTCTAGCCTAGTCATAAGTCACCCACAACCTTGGGTTATTCCCATGTTACCCCAACCTCTAAGGTAGGTCTAGAGAACCTCCTTATAGGGTTTAGTTTGGATTTCTAACAAGTTCTAAATAAAAATAAAGTAATAATAGTGCATATTTTACATAAGAAGACATAAAACACAAGAAAAGTTAACTATAACATGTATTAGACATAATGGGATAGAATAAAACATTAATAAAACACTTGGATTTCATAATGTGAGATGAATAAAATTGAAAATAATAAATATAATGAATATAATTAGATCATGTAATAGGAGCTGAGTCATTTTCAACTAGAGGAGAATGATGTGGAGAGTGAACTTCTAGATGCCATATATTTTGACTTAATAACCTGATTGATCTTTCATCTACATTGAAATGAAGATAAATGAAATATGTAGGAAGTTATAAGAGATGAAACCATATAATTTATGTTACCATATGTTTTTAGATCCATATGAGATCATCTAGAAGTCCAAAATTACATTATGGTATTTTTAGTTTTGCTAAATATGAAATCAAATAAGTTTACAATCATATATCAAATTGAGTTGAAAATAACCCAACATCATGGATTTTATATTTATAGGTACTTAAAAAAATTAAGGCCAATCCAAGCTTTTACACTGATTTTTTTGTAAAAATCAATTGTCTATTTATTGTAGGTCTAGTTAACTCTAGGCAATTTTTCAATTTTTATGATTTTTTAATTTTGCATGTCAATTCCAATTTTGAGTCAATATTTATTGAAGTAATACTATTTAAATTTTTTATCCATCAATTTGAATCAATGAATGTTATAGTTTCACTAAATTATGAGTATTATGCCTATTGATATTTTCATGCTTTGCTAATCTCTAAATTCATCATTATTTTAACATTAAAAGTTAATTTTATTGACTGCTATAACATATACATACCTAGAATTATATTTGAATTAAAACTATACATGTTAATACCTCATTATTGATCATGAGAAACACAAATACTACATATGGAAAACCTAATGATACAAAGCTAAAACTTGATAAAAAAAATGTAGTTGTATATTGGTGAGTCTACAAAATTGAAGTATTTTAAACTCTAAAAAAATATGGTTGAAAATAAGGATATATATATTAACATGAGTTGAAGTCTAAATAGGTCTAGAAAACCCAAATATTAGTAAATATATAAAATGGGATAAATATCCATGGGGTAAAGGCTGAATTAAGTATGGACAACCCAAGGACAAGGATGGTTTTATTGAGAATTTTTTACATGGAGCTCTAATTATTTCTAAGTCAAATTTCCTTCAAAATATGGTCATCTGAGCTAAATATTATTAATTATCTAAGGACATTAATATCTTTCATTAATTTTTGAGTTAAAATTTTATTTTAAAAGTGGACTCACTTCTCTCACCCCTCTTGTTTAAATAAAATTCCATGTATAAAAAATGCAAAGCTAGCTTATAAATATAATATATAAGTACATAAACTAATTAAATAATAGATAGAATAAAATAAATCATATTCCTTTTTAAATATACATTTAAATATTGAACTATGTAGAAATTAAAGGGAAAATGTGCAAGTATTGGTAGTATGGGAATAAATAAAATATTTTGTACATGGGAAGTTAAATATTAATTTATCTCATTCTTCTTATTCTCAATATATTTAATGAGATAATTTTAAGTAAAGGTTATTTTATTGGACTTGTTATGTCCATACATTTTTATAATTCATATCTAAGGATCTACTATTTTATGTAATATTTATTTTGATCTTTTTGGTGCAATGAATTGCATATTTGGTGAATTATCATGCAATTGATAAAAGGTCATGTGTCTCTTATTTATTTACCCAATAGATTTATTCTTGCCTCCTCAATCTTATTTTCATATTCACATTATAACTCTCATTTTTTATTTTGTTTCTTTATATCATGCTCAATCTCTTTCTTTCATGATAAATAGACTCATGTTTTTTCAAATAGTGATTTAATCATTTATATTATGGTGCATCACCAAATTTTAATTTATTTATTCTTCCATTTTTCATTTCATGTTTAATTTCATGCATTAGAACATTAAAAAAAATTGATAACTATAAAGGTTTTCAAGAGGAATCCCACACTATAAATACTTACCATGTTATAAATAATATGTGGATTTCATTCAATTAGACATTTCAAACCATAAAAAAATTTGGCAAGCTTGATGGGGAGGATTTCATTGATATTCAAATAAATTAAAATGTGTGTGTGTGTGTGGAGAATCTCAGACCCCCTTTCTTTTTGAAGCATTTTTCTCAATAACCAAGAAATTATATTAGTCAAACAAGATCAATATCATGGAGGAAAAGACTTTGTCTTGAAAATTTCAACTAAATGATGGATTAATTCTCTATTTTAGAGGAATTCTACATGTTCATTGATGAAAAAAGATCCATTCATTTTACTAAAGAATAACATCCACTATATCTATTCGCTACTCTTTAGAATGGATACATTACTCTTGATGAGGGAGGATGAGTTCTCTTTATTGAGGAAGAGTATAACACAAATGCAAAATTTTCCAACAATATATGAGGTTTTACATTAAAAAATGGTCATCCTTTGAGATTTCAACATTCTCCTAGGATATAATGTGTAGTATACTTTTGTTTTGGAATCACTAAATCAATATTAGTGCACAAAAAAAAAACAAGATATAATATTGAACTGGATAAGGCAACCATTTCATACACACTCAATTATGGAAAATAACTAAAAATCTTAATATTTCAGCCCACACTTTGAAAATTAGGTGGTTGATGTTGTCTCCAAATTTATTTCATTGCAAAACATAATCAATAGATTTAGATAATTATCTCTATAAATCAATGGAGTCTTTTAATTCAACCTTCTTAATTATATAGAGAAATGTTTCCCATTTTGAGGATAATAATATTTTCTTACATCACCCTCTATAAGCCCACTTATGCTTGTGTATTTTTTTTCTTTCTATTTTTAACATGAACTTTAGAGAATTCCATATAAATAATAAAATAATAATTTCAAACATGGATAACTCTCAAGAGGAGTTAAATGAGTGTATATTTTAAGTTTATACCTTGTGTTATTTTAATTTATAATATAAATAGTGGATTTCAAACTTTCTGAATATTAGAACATGGAGAAAATTAGATTTGGTATGTTTTTTAAGCATGAAAACTTTACATGCATTTATAACATTTGATAGAATTATTTTATAAAGGTATTTGATGTTAATCTAATGATATTATCCAATGATTTATTACATGCAAATTAATGGCAAATATTTGAGTACACAGAGAATTATTTAGCACCAAACATTTTCTCTCTATACAGACATTAAAGATATATAGGGAAGCATCTCCTAATATTAAGGAGGTAGTCAATTTCTACAAGCACTCAACCAAAAAACTATAATTACAATAATTATATCTAAAAAATATTATTAAAACCATAATAATATATAAATTAACCAAATATACATTATTATTAAATAATAATAATGTTACTAATTAATTTACAATACCATAAATATCTAACTATTTACCATCATGTGAATGCTAAATCCCAAAATCCCCCCCTTAGTTTTTACATCATAAAACACATCTTATTCTTTAACTACAATGTGATACTAATAGAGCTGACCTCATGATCTTGATCCAAAAAAAAATTAACTCACCATCAAAATTCCATGGTTTTTAATAGGTTTAACACAAACCTAGAAATGAGTATGGGCCCTTTAACCTATTCATCTAATCTAGTTTTTTGGATCACCACTAACCTTTTTAAGATCCATGAGTTCCACATTAATTATTTATTAGTACTCTAATTTGTTTTTACATCAAGAGAATGTTGATGACTCTATGTGTACCACATATGTCCTTAGTGTTCAGGAACACTTCTCATTTTAGAATTCTAGGAATTCAGAGCATGAGTAGTAGGTTGTGGAAACTTGATTTTACCTATGGTGAAATTGAAGTAAAGTAATGTTTAACTATCCCTGCAAATTTATATTAATTAGTGGTTGAGATCCATCATGCTCCACTTCTTTATGAAATTCTAGTCTCTATGATAATGCTTAGTGAATTATGATCAAAACTTAAGCTATAGATTAATCTAGATGGATATTGAAACTTAAACTAAAGTGATCTAGTTAAAAAAGGAGAAAATGAGAAGAGTAGGGTAGAAAGAAAATAAGTTATTACTTATCTTAACCTCAAACATTATGACAAATCTTTAATTATAACTGAGTATGCATTCAAACCAATATGTAATGCAAAATAACCTAATCTCAAAGCTCACTATACACCAAGAAAACTTTGAAGGATGATGTAAATAATCATAAGTAAGAACCAAGACTACATTAATGATTTACTACTATAATCAAATAACCTTTGCACATCTGAATACAGAGCAAATTTAAATGAATTAAATCCAAGATCCTTCAACTAATCTAGTATATGCACAAATTAAAAACCATGTGATTAAATATGTAACCCATAATTCATAGAAACTATTCAAATTTAAGACATAAATCTAGAAATTGAGACAAATGCTATATTAACAATTGACATATCAAATGTGGAAAATCTTTGCAAAATTCCTTGATTTTATTAATTTCTCTAAGTATACAATTTTTTCTAAAAATTATCCCTCCCAACAAGATGGTAATATGTGCCTTTTTATATAAAGTTAATGTAGTATACTTGTCAGTTACAAGATATAATTGTACAAAATATAAGGAATGTTCTCCTTCTTTAGAAAGCTCTATAATACATTTGTTTCTCAAATTAGGACTGACCTAGAGGCAATATGATAACAAACTAGTATATGCCTTACAAAATAATATTCCCTATTTTAAATACTACAATGTTTTTACAAAAAGGAATATCAATCAAGTTTGTGTGGCCATTGTTGAGGGACTTCCCTATTACGCTTGTAGAAGCTCCATTGATTTTTGATGTTGTTTTCAACAAGATCTAGATCCACAGCTAGTTTTAAGAGGTAGACCTCTTCTTTATTAGCTAAGACATCAAGGTCCCTATCATCTCTGGCCATAGCTTCTTTTATGAATTGGGTTTCTACAATCTTTTCCTTAGTGGTGAAGATCATACCCAAAATCCTACAATCGTCACTACTTGATTTAATCTAGATTTTTCTCTTTAGCTCCTAAATCACCAAGGTAACTCTGTTTGTACTTTTCATCATCAATAATCCATAGGGTTATAGTCTTGGTAGGTTTAACTAGCATAGTGCCTAGGATTTTTTTAATTCTAGTAATTAATTCCTTATCATCAGTGAAGAGTCTATCTAAATACTTTGTCCACATATTTAGAATCTAGACCTTATCCACTACTATTCCCACTATAGCATTTAGGTGGGCTATGCAAATGGTTTTGAATTTAGGGATTATAACCCTAATCAAAATTCTAATGAGATCCCTTATCTTGGTCTCTACCTCCTTACACTCTATTATTAATCCCTTAACCACTTCACTTTGTTGTTTTAATGTATCTTGCCTAAGCTTTATGGATTTCAAATAATCAAATATATGAAAGAATGATACTTCAAACATGTTTATTATGGCATCATGCACTAATAAAATGGCTTGTGTCTAAGTTTTCCTTTTCTTTTTATAAATTTTGGATCCTTTGTTTCATTCATTTAATCTTAGCTCTGGCTTGTGCTAAATGAGCCTCAAGTAGGCTCTCAATATCATCCTCATGGATAGGAGCCTCACCAAGTTGTTTCCCTCCAACTAGGGTTAAGCCTGTAAAGGGTTCAACCTTCTAAAAAGTGAACTCTTAAAATCCAACCAGGGATTTACTTGTAATTACCCTTTCCATTCTAGTTGTCTCTAGATTGAATGTCATTGTAGTAATTAGCTCTATGTATTTTGGAGGCTCCAGGACCTCAACTCTTATTCTATTGGATGCTCCTAGAGCATCCACTTTCTTGATTTTTATCCCTACAAAGGCCACTATCCTCCTTTCTGATTATTATTTAATCAAGGTCTTGATCCATGGTTTGATATCATCACACACCTCAATGCTAACAAACTTTGTTGCTACCTATGAGTGGGACAAAGAGGGGATCCTTTGCAATTTTCCATAAATGAACCAATCAGGGATGACTGGTCCATGAATGGGTTGAACATCACTAAAAAGGTTGAATTCACTCATAGTCTGAGTGAGAGTCAAACTTGGCTTCTTTGATCCAACATGGACCAATTCTATCTCTACCTTTCTCTTCTCATTGGGTACCACTGGGACTACATTAGGAACAACTTCCTTTCCTTTATTTTCTTGCTCAACTTCCTCTACTTGAGCCTATGTTTCCTCAGCCTACTCTTCTTCCTCCCTAGAGCCATATGCCTTAGAAAGATCTCTAAGGACACATTCAAATATCTCATCTAGATCCAAAATAATCATATTTAAGAGCTCAATTGGAGATGTTGGCCTTTGGGGTAGGGTTGAGGATGAGGGTCCCTCTCTAAGTCTCTCTTCTAATTTTGCCTTGCCATGTCCTTATACAATTTTCTCTTGGGTTTATGGATGCTCCAACTAAGTTGTTCTTGAGGTGGCTTAGATGGTCTAAGTAGTAAATGATAGTGGAGAGGATGCATTTTCTATATATCCCCTATTAACTTATCATCACTTATCAATCTATGATCAAGTTTAATATTGTATCTCTTGATTCTAGTCAACACTTCCTCAAAATTTCTTTCCCTGATGTAGATGGTATCATGGACACCAAGTTGATGCACATACATAGGTTTTGGCAACTACTTATTCTTTATATGTGGTCCCACTACATTTTTGGGATCCAATTACATGATATCATCTAATCATAACCCAAAGGAGTCCTTATTCCTACACATGGTTTCTACCTTCCAATCTTGTAGCACTATCCTTCCAATTATTAGGGGAAAGGGATGGAGAAGGCATTTCCTCTTCTCTTTGTAAAAAATCAATAGCATTTATGAGTTGATAGGAAATTTCCTATTCTACCAACTTGTTAGGTACATGGACAGGTGATTTACATGGTTAAGTTAAAATTCCCTCAATTCGGATCACTATGTAATCTCAGTAAAACCATATATCTCCCATCAGATCTAAATTCTTCTTAATAAAAAGGGGAACCTTGGGCATGAGAATCCCTATAATGGCATCCACCAGAGTGGGATAGACATAGTCACATATTAATTTCATGTGGCTCTTATACTTGAAGATGTGAAGTCTTGTGTAATAGTGGGAAATTAAGGTTATACCCTCTAAAGACTAGTTCTTGATGTTTGGGATATTGGTAGAAGCAAGAAGGGCATCTAGTAGATAAGACCTCATGAAGAACTACTTGTTTGTCCTCCTCTTGATGGTAGTAAATTGTCTCCCTAGGGAGACATTGATCATATCCCCTATTAGAGAAACAAGCTCTTTCTCTACCATGAGATACACAAAGGAAACCCAACTCTTGTTGACATAGGTAGTTGAGGGGGCTTTTGATGTTCTATTTAGTAGGGTCATGACTAACCTAATCTCTTACTTTAACTAGACAATTAGGATCCTACCCTCAAATTCCTATAATACATGGTTCCCTTGGAGTAACCATGGTCTGAGGATGGTATCAAGGTCATTATGTTTGGTCCATTTATTTATTTTGGGTAGGTCCACATGGGGGTTTGGTAATTTATAACATGTTTGAAAGGCTAATGGAGAAATATAGGCAACTCTCCTAGATCTTCCCTCATATATTATCTAATCATTGTCAATCCTATAGTCTACAAAATTAGAGTAAGCACATCAATATAGTGAAGTACCTCTAGTTTGGTAGAAGCATGATGAAGGCTAGCCATTTGAATAACAACCAAGTCATAGTACTTTCTAATGATAACAACATTTCTTTTCTCCTCCTTGGTAGTGGGCTTCATCTCATTTATTATCTATAAGAGATTTGACCAATTCTTTTTGATAATATTTAGGGCTAAAGTGTCTAATTCAGTATCCTTGAAGACTCTTCCTTCATTGTCTATGGAGAGATAGAGCTCTCTTTCCTCTTTCAATTGCTACTTTTGAGCTACCATGACTTCTACTTCTACAAATTATTAACTAGTGGATTAAAAATGGTCTCTGTGCTAACTATTTTATGCTTGAATCATAATTAAGCATTTATAAAATTAAATTATGATTAATTAAGTTTGTTTATCATCTCTTTTATGTAGAGTTTAGGTTTATGAAGATTTAATGGTGAGGGTGTATCTATACTTCAACTCGTACATGCCTTGGATTTTATTTAGATGTTTTCCTTTATACTTTAGCATTTTCAAGCACACAAGATCTTATTTTTTATCATTTTGTTCTTGCACGGCACTTATTTGTCATCTATCTATCATTTATCATACATGAATTTTTATCACTAGTTGTTGGCATTTAAAAATGCCCCATTTTCTTCATATCATTAGATCGAGATCTTGCAAGTGAATGTGAATTGTTGATTGTGATCCAGGACCTTGTTTGTTATTGACCTCTTTTGGTTTTTAGCCCTATGTTTGTGCCATTTGACACCTCCACAGGCCTTTTAAGCTATGGTACCTTTATTAGTCCCCATTTTAATGCATTTTTACCATGTGTTGAGCTTATAAGTTATCGAAGATCCATTGAAAAGTCAAGGCCTAAGATTTATGTCACAAATATCCTTTTAATTAATACTTAGTATAAGTCTCTATCCTAAGGTTCATAACATTCAAATAAAATTAAATGGGGACCTTAAGATGTCAACTTAAACTAAGTTCATTTTTCATATATTTAGACCATAAGACTATTTCAATATTTATAGTTCAAAGATTTCTAGTGTTTGAGCATCCTCTGAGGGCTTTCATTAGTCTATAAGTCAATTTATGAGCTTCCTAGAAACATTTTGGAGTGCATCTTAGTACTAAACAAAATAGTTCATTAGAACAAATTTCATGGTATCATAGACATCAAATATGTCCTCATGATAGTCTTGTGAAAGTTGAATTTAAGCTAGTGAATCTCTTTGTTTTATGGGTTTAAAGTTGACAATCATGTGGATGTCAAATACATCTTCATGAACATTGAATGACTATCATGAAAATGTTAAATATAAGCTTGTCAAAATTCCTATGTTATAATATGAGAGTGCCACTTGGTACCTTTGTGGGGTATCCTAGGATATTAGACTCAATTTTCTTCAATAGATTAATAATCATGACAAAGCAAGGACCATCTGATCATGATCTGAGAGCTTTCTCATAATTGGTCCCTTCTAACATGTGGGCTCATTTTTTGTTAATCTTAGAAAATGGGAGTGCCATGTGGTGACTCCATGTATCTCCTGGGCTTTTGACTTTTTAATTATTTCTTCTCTCTATTCGATCTTGTGAGAACTATTGATCATGATCTAGGATCTTGAACATGATTGGTCCAAAAGACTAAGTTTTATATTCTATTAGGATTTCCTCACGCCATCTGATTAAAATGTTGTGAGGAAACACATAACATTAGATCTTGTGAGTTCCATGTTTTTTAAGTTAAGACTTGGGTCTCCTTCACTCTGTTGGATCATCCTCCCATGATGAAGTGATAGCCATCAAATTCTACAAGAAGCAAAGAAATTTATTTAAACTTAGGACCAAATGAAAACTTGGGATAAAGTGTTAAGGCTAAGGTTTTGTTCATATTAATAAATACATTAGGTCCTTACGATTAAAATTTTAGGCTAAAAGGATAAAAAAGGGACCATATTAGAAAATAAAAAGGACCTTGCAAAACCAAATATTAGACTCAATTAGAAACAATAATGAACTAAGAGAGAAGATAATAAAGGGGACCAAAAATATTTTAGACAAAAATTTTATATATGTTAAAAAACATGACTAAGATTTAAACATTAAACTTGTACTCAAGTCTAAAATAAATTTAATATGCTCCTAATTAATTATCACAAAATTTGAATATAAACAAGGGTTTGTGCCAAGGTTTTAAAACATGAATCCATGAGAAAGGATGAAATTAAACCTATAGCTTAAAAATATGAAGACCAATCATTAGCAATATTAGGTAAGCTTAAACAAAGCATAAATGAATACCCTAATTTGACATAATGGATGATCTTGAAATTCTAAATAATATCCAAAACATTCCATGCTTGTAGGTTTAAGATTTAAAACATCTCAAGGGTCCTAATTTTCAAAAATGAGGGAACATTGACCTAAAAAAATGGAGACTTTAAGGGGAAACATAGCAATATGTTAAAACCTAGAGACTTTGGTTTGGACCAAAAACTAAGTCATCCACTCCATTTGATCCATGCCATCCTCTAGATTAGTTTATGATTGAAATAAACCTTGCACTTGTATAATTGGGATCAAACTTTAAGACATAGCAATGATGTGTGTGTGAGTTGATTCCAAATACTATTTTACATGGGATTTAGGAGACAAATTCCATGTTTCATATCTTTAATCATTAGCATCTACTTAGAGCATGTTTAGGTACTCATTAAGATCAATGTTTCTAGTTCGAGGGAGGATTGGGCATTGATTTTCTACTAAATAGGTATCTATATCCCCAATAAATATACCTTTGGCTCCTCTCAAGGCATTGATCCACTACTATCCAATAATCCATACCCCTAGTGGAGATTACCAGAATCACCTATGCTTGAAAGTTTTTGATTTTGCATTGCATCCTAATTTTTTTTGTATTTTTAAAACTTTTATGCTTTTAACAAGATTGGGAACCAAGGTAGATATGTTTAAGTAATTTTTTAGGTGTTTTATCCTTAGATAATTACTTATGGATGCAACCATTATCCTAGATAATGATTATTTTTAATTTCAAGCATGAATGTGCTTCAACAAATTAAGCTTTCATCCTATAAGTGAAAATATTATTAAAACCAAGTTTACGTCAAGACAATGTCTAAGTCCTAATAAAATAGTTAACCTATTCATTAGTCTTTACCATTTTCCCTAAATTAGAAAATTAGGATCATATTTCAAATCCATGGTTAGCACACATATTAGGTTCACACCCACATTCCTAAAATTTGAGGTTTTCAAGAAAATTAAAACTTTGAGCTTAGGGTTGTTGAAAAGGACTTATTAGGATCAAGGAGCAAGGCAAAAAAAGTAAACATACAACAAAAAGTAATAAACAAAGAAAGTAATGGAAAGAAAATAAATATATACATGATTATATACAAATAAGGGATGGGAAGGAAAGAACTAAAAGAAACTAACTAGCCTACCTACACTAAATCTTACCATCTTATAGTTTACTCCATAAAGACCTTAGGAGAAGAAGCAGAGATGTAGTACTTTAGGTACTATCCATTGGTAAGCAATGTGAAATCTACTCCTTATAGTTCTTTTATCTTGAAGGTGTTTTTCCCCAATGTTTTTGCAACTAATATGGGCCAATACACAAAGGTGTGAATTTGCCATGTTTGCCTTTAGGTTCAAATGCTTTGCCCCAAAGGAGAACTAGGTCCACTTGTCTTAACACCTTAATCTTTGATCTTTTATCAAATTATTTATTCACTATGGTCTAATGTCTACTAAAATCATCAAAAGAGTTCTCCCTTGCATCTTCTATCTGAATGATGTCCAACAATATTGAGTTTGAAAACTCCTTACCCTCTTCCATATATTCTTGTATGAATTTGTACAAAGGAAACTTGAGAATGATAGGAAATATTGGTTCATGTACATGCACTAATATAAAATTTGATGCCTTCAAGGCTTTTTTACTCCTTATCTTATCTAGCCATAATGCATACTTGAGAAGCTTGTGTCAAGTCCTAGGCTTGTCTATAATATACTTATTGATTTATTTCATCAAATTCTTATTGGTAGAATCAGAGAATCCATTTCCTTAGGGATAATTGTTAGATGAAAAATTCAAAAAAAAATTCATTATCATAAGCCCATTCAGTCATCTCTATGGATGTAAATGAAGACCTATTATCACACACTAGAGAGACTAGAGTTCTAGATCTACTACAAATGTTCCCTACTAATAAATTTATCACTTCCTCCATCCTAGATTATTTGGTGGCTATAGATTCAACCCACCTTGTACAATAATCTATGGTAGTGAGGATGAATTTTTGACCTTTAGATGAATTAGGGTTGATCACTCCTACAAAGTCCAACCCCCATTATGTAAATTATTTTTCAGCCATGACTAGTTGTAAAGGCATTTCTACCTTAGGCTCCTTGGTGATAAAAATATGGAAAGAGTGGAATTATCTCACATGATTATGGTAATATTTGAAAATAGTTGGCCAATAATATCCATCTCTAAGGATCTTGTGGGATATGGTCTTCTTGGAAGGGTGCCCATAACCAAACTTCTTGTGAAAGGTACTCATGATTTTAGTAGCTTGCTCTCTTGAAAAACACCTAATGTAGACTCCCTCAAATTTTTTCATATATAAGATAACATTCTTGATCAGATAATGGGCCACCTTGAGCCTTAAATCCCTTTTTTTCTCCCTTGTTAGTCCTATAGGATAGGTACCATTGATTAGTAAATGAATGATGGAATCATACCATTCATTAGCTTGAAATTTCTATTAATCAACTTACATAATACTTAACCTAGGGTTGGTATTAGAAATCATTTAGTTCAGACCTTAGCACCTTACCACTTTTGTCATTTTCATTTCTATGTCATACTCTTGTAAACTTGACATCCATTTACTTCTACATTCTCGAAGCTCATTCTAACTTAACATAATCTTTGTGGGAGGATCAAGTAGAATAAAATACACCTTATTTTTAAGGATATAATGCCTAAATTTATTTAGTACTTTAACTAATGCATATGCCTAATTATCAATCAGTAAATAGTTCAACTCAACATTATTGAAGATAATACTCATAAAAGCTATTGGGTGATCACATCTATCAACTTTTTGAGTTAAAACGATAGCCATAGTATGATCAGAGGAAAAATAATAAAGGGTAAAAGTCATTTGAAAAGTCAAGACTTATTAGGACTAGAGCCTAGCTAATTGCTTCTTTTATGTCACTGAATTCCTTTCATGATTCTTCATTTCATAAAGCCTTGACATCCTTCTTCAGCATGCCATTTAATGGATTAACAATCTCTACAAATCCTAAAATTATTACTTTTACAATGTTTATCTTACTAAAGAATGATTTTATCTTTTTTCTATTATTTGAAGGCTCTATTTTGGATATAGCTTCTACCCTTTCAAGATATATGGAGATCCCTTGTTTAGTTATAACATGCCCCAATAATTTGCCTTTAGTTACACAAAACATTATTTTTATTAGGGTTCAAGAAAATTCCATACCTTCTGCATCTCTCAAACACCTGATGTAAATGTATAAAGTGATCTTCCCTATTTTTAGAAAAAAATTGTTAGATCATCCATATATACAATGATGCATTTACCTATCAGACCTTGGAAGGCATGGTTCATGGCCCTTTAAAATATATCTCCTACATTTATTATTACAAAAGGCATTTTATTTTATGTAAAGGTCCCCCACTTTGTGGTAAAATTTATCTTCATCCTATCTACTCTATCAACCAATACTTGGTTATATCTTGAAAAGCCATCAAGAAAAGATATCATGGCTGATCTTGAAATAAATTGTATAATCAAGTCAAGATAAGGAAGAGGATAAATATCCTTCTTAGATGATTTGTTTAAATTTATAAAATCAATGCATAATATAATATCACTATTATTATTCCTAATTGACACCAAATTGTCCACCCAAGTAGAATGCCTAATGAGAAACACAATTCTGGCATCTTGTAATCTATGAACCTCCTTAAATATCATTGGCTCTAGGATAAGATTCACTAGTCTTTGATTTTGTTTGAATGGATTACAAATTTATTTAAGGGGTATAGTATGGGTGATGACCCTTGGATCAAATATCTTTAGATCATCATAAGACCAACCTATCACATCATTATATATAATTAGTAACTCTTTGGCCTTCTTATTCTCAATATTGGTGTAGGATTTTCCCACATTCACCATCTAGGGTTGATCTTAGGGACCAAGATCTATTACATTGTAGTCCTTCCCAATTGCTCTAGGAATCTTAGGAACCTCAGCTAATTTATCTTGGTCAAATTGCCTCTCTAAGGTAATCATGCCTTTGGGTATTTTGTTGTCATTCAACTAAATAATTTTACCATCAAATTTATCCTCCTTAAGTGCATTTTCATTAGTCTCATCAATTATCTAAGCCTCAAAAGATCTATAAATGGTTATGAAATCTAATATCTATTGATCAAACTTGAAGACTTGAAAATGATTAACATTATAATGAACTAAAGGCTAAGGGATTATCTCAATGCTAAAGATAGGGGAATCTTGGTTTGGCATAAGTTTGGATGCAAATATGTCAACTCATTAGTAGCTTGCTTTAATTCTCTTGGGATGGAAACAGTGTTGAAATCACCAAAGGACTCAATCAGGTCTTATACATTAAACTTATACTTTTTAAGGTATGAAATTTTGCATTGATATTTACTTCTCACTTGGTTGACCACTAGTTCAGAGTCAGCATAGACTAAAATTTATTTGACCTTATTATAATAGAAAATTATAAACCTAGGATAAGGGACATATAATTATCAAGATTTTTAGTATAAGGGAATTTTATTCTATAAGATGCATGATATTCCTTACAACAAAGATCAGTTAGGATAACACCAACTCCAAATATAACCTTACATCTTGCACCATCAAAATATAACTTCCATAGTCCAATAATAACATGATTACTCTTAAGATCACATACCTTTATAGCCTCTAAGGTAAAAAATCCTAAGTCTAAGTCAATTATGTTGACCTCGTTGTTTATATCACTATACTCAATGATCATGTGGTTCATCCTTGTCTTTCTCTCAACCTTGATCTGGTTTGGAACTCCTTTCCAATCCAACCACAAGTCTGACTAATTTGTGGACATGTATCCATATAAAGCATTGGTCTATTCCATACTTAAGAAGATTATATACACATCAATAATGTCAAAAAATAAGATATCAATAAATTATTTCACTCTAGGCTCAAAATTCAATTGCATATGAATATTTAAAATTTCCCTAATTACCTTGACTCTAGAGTTATCTGAGTTAAAACTCTATCAGATTTAATAAGAGTCAAGACAAGTTGTTTACAAATACCTACTAGCATGATATTGGTAGATTCTATATAATCTAATAAATAGCTGAGAAAATTCTTATCAAACATCATGATAGTGAGTAGGAAACAAGTAGACTCTACCTTAGCTTTGTGTATGGCTACATTAGCATGATCAACCTTGGGTGGCTTGCTAGACTTTCTTGATAATGATTCTAGCAAGAGGTCCCTTTGCTCTATGATATATGTTATTTCATGTAAAGTGATGTTAACCTTTATCTTCTTCATATCCTCAACTATATTATATCCAATTTTATTATAAGAACTAGAAATGTCAATGTTGGGCTTAGAGGTACTCCCTTTAGGTGGCTCTAGATTATTTCTTGAAGAAGTGTTAAGAGGAGTTATAAAATTATTTGGAGGCATTGAGGTAGTCAAGGGTTGTCTCTATTATCTAATCCTCAAGGGATAATTCTTTTTCAAGAATTTGTGGAAGGCTTGGATCTCCTTAGGGATCTCATTAGATTCATTCTACTCTTAAAAAGGGAAATCAAAAGTTTCCACCATAAAGCTTTGATCAAATTATTTGGATATTGAGGTAATTTCATAACTATCCTTGTTAGTGATCACATAAAATATGTCTAATTCCTCTTGGAAAGCCTCAAAAGCCTTTAATTTTTTTTAAAAATCAATCTCCTCATGTTTGGTTGTATAATTCACCCTGTAATAATCAAGTAATGTTATTTCATTAAAATTAATGTCCATAGTCTTATTACTAAAAGATGGTTCATTAGCCTTGTTATTATGAAAACTATCATTCTAAAACCTATTGTTTGTCCTATTAAAACTTTGAAATGAGAATTTCATACTAGAGTTTTCTCCAATATTGCCTACATGTTTTTACAACTGAAATAAATCAATGCTTAATTTTTGGACCATTTTCAAAATAGAATCATTCTTATTCTTAAGATTTTTAGAATTATGCACCTAGTTATTGTTAGTAGATTGTATTAAAGTTATTTGATCATTTTCATTGAATCCATTAGTAGGATGATTCAAGAATCATAATTTTTGAATCAGATCAACATGACTCAAGGGTAATTGATTTAGATTTGGGAGTTGGTTCAAGTCTAGAATATTTTGGTTGTTATTTGGGAATATGTTTAGAATAAGCATATGTGGGTTGATGTTTGGAATATAATAGGTCATTTTCTCCAAGGGTTTCATGTGATCATTGATGATCACTGACTCAGAATAGGCCCTAGATAATGAAGTTATACTTGGGATAGATCTCTTTAAAAATGTAGAGATCATGGGATCCATTACATCTTTGTATATTTCTAAGGCTAAGACATCATCAAGTTTATAAGGTTTTATGGTCCTACTATAAATTTTATAAAATATAGAATTAAAATACCTTATGGGCTCACTTTCATCCCTTCTAATGGTTGTGAATTGATGGTAAATGACACATGGATTAATAATTTTACCAAATTGATCTATGAAAACATTATTAAATCCATCCCAAATAGTAATATAATTATTAGGTAGATTCAAAAACCACTCATAACTAACATATTTAAAGGTAAAGGGGAATAACCTACAAGCCACATCCTCATGCATGACATTTAGTAACCTTAAATTAGTCTTGAAAGACTTAATGTGTTCTTCATTCGTTACTATATGAGTTGGACTGAATGTAGGAAAATATTTCATAGGGTTACATGGGAGATCATGTACCACACTAGGCACATTTATTGAAGAGTCTCCCAACCAATTCATACTTGGATGAAGGCTAAAAAAAAACTACCTTGAAGAGGTGAAGCTAGAAAAGTTTTGGATCTCCTGCATCTACCTTTATCATGCCTAGTTCTTCTATGAAGCTCAAGTTCAAGTAAAGGTTCTATTATCTCTAAGTGTGATATGGTTCAAATACTTGGCAAATTTAGCTTGAAGATTGAGGATCTTTCTTGAAATATGATGTATCAAGCTAATCTTTATAGAGAACAAGGATTAAACCTATACATTAATCTCATTTTGCAAAGATTGTATAAAGAATTATAAAAGACATAAAACTTTGAATAAAATAGCTCAAATATGTGTTTAATTACATAAATGTGGTCTACTTTACAATTATAAGCTCAAATAAACTCATATCTAAGAAATATATGCCAATATTTGATCAAAAAAACCATCCTAACCTTAAATACTATGGATTTTTAGAGCTTAAGCTAAATTTACCAGAACTAAGCATTAATACTCAAAGAACTTTGATATTTTTTTAAGGAAACACAAAAATAGGTCAAAAACTACAAATATAAATGATATTTATAATTATAAGCAAATAATTAATCAAAATCACAAAGATAACACTAATATTATATCAAAACATGCTAAGACTAACAAAGATTTAAGGAATTCATAAATATGGCTCTCCTTCTAGCACCAGTAAGACCTATTGATGCCTTTATGTATATCATAGATTTCATTAGTGTTCAAACACACTTCTCATTTTATAATTCTAGGAATTTATAACATGAGTTGTAGGTTTTGACATCTTGATGTTACCTATGGTGAAATAGTGGCAAAGTAATGTTTAATTATCCCTACAAATTTATATTAATTGATGGTTGGGAGCCATCATGGTCCAATTATATGTAATATTATAGTATCTATGATAATTCTTAGTGAATCATGATAAAAAATTAAACTATAGACTAATTTAGATGGATATTTATAATGAAACTTAAACTAAAGTGATATGGTTAAAAAAGGAGGAAATGAGAAGAGAGGGGCAGAAAGCAACTAAGTGATTACTTATCTTAGCCTCAATCATTATGATAAAACATCAATTATAAATTAGTTTGCATTCGAACCAATATATAATGTAAAATATCCTAAGCTTATATTTCACTATACATAGGTAAACTTTGAAGGATGATGTAAAGAATCACAAGTAAGAACCAGGTTTACTTTAAATACTTACTAGTATAATCAAATAGCCTTTCCACATCTAAATACAGATCAAAATGAAATGAATAAAATATAAAATCCTTCAACTAATATAACATATTCACAAACTATAAACCTTATTATTAGATATGCAACCTAGAATTCACATATACTATTTAAATTTAAGACATAGAACTAGCAATTAAGAGAAAAGATATATTAACAATTGACACATCAAATGTGGATAATATTTATAGAATTCCTTTATTATATTAATTAATCCAAGTATAAATTTTTTCATCAAAACTATTCCACCCTAAAAGATGATAATACATGCCTTTTATATAAAGTTAAGGTAGTATACCAGTCAGTTACAATATATAATTGTACAAAAGATAAGGATAATTTTCCTTTTTAAGAAATCTATAAAATACATTTATTTCTAGAAATAGGATTGACCTAGAGGCAATATGATAGAAAATAGCATATACCTTATAAAATAATACTCCCTATTTCAAATACTACAATGTTTTTAAAAAATGGAATATCAATCATCTTGGTGGGCCCATTATTGAGGGATTCCCATGTTGCTCTTGGAAAAGATCCATTACTTTTTAGTTTTATTCCTTGACAAGCTCTAGATCCATAGCTAATTTTAGGAGGCAAACGTCTTCCTAATTAACTAAGTCATCAAGGTCCCTATCATCTCTAGCCTTAACTTCTTTTATGCTTTAGGATTCTACAATATTTTCCTTGGATGTGAAGATCATACCCAAAATCCTATCATTGTCACAACCCGATTTGCCTTGGCTTTTGCTCTTTACCTCCTACATCACCAAGGTAACTCTATGCTTATACTCTACATCATCAATAATTCCTAGGAATTTAATCATAGTAGGATTAGATAGAATAGTGCCTAGGATTTGTTCAATTCTATTAATTAATTCCTTATCATTAGCCAAGAGTCTGTCTAAATTATTTATCTACATAATTAGACTCTAGACCTTATCCACCACTATTACCAATATAGCATTCAAGTGGGCCAGGTTAATAGTTTTAAATTTATATATTCTATCCCTAATCAAAATGTTAATGAGATCCCTTATCTTGGTCTCTACCTCTTGCCACTATGTTATTAATCCCTTGGCCACTTCAATTTATTGTCTTAATGCATCTTTCCTTAGGTTTATGGATTTCAAAGAATCAAACATATCAAAGAATGATGCTTTAAACATGTTTATGATGGCATCAAGCACTGATAAAATGGCATATACCTCTAAATTTTACTTTTACTATTCTAAATATTGGATCCTTTATTTCATTCCTCTAATCTTAGCTTTGGCTTGAGATTAATGAGCCTTAAGTAGGCTCTACATATCTTCCTCATGAATAGGAACCTCACCAAGTTATTTCCCTCTAGCTAAGCTTAACCCTATAAAGGGTTCAACCTTCAAGAAAGTAATCTCTTCAGTTCCCACAATGACTTTACTTATATTTACCCTTTCTACTCCATTTATATTTGGATTTAATTACACTATAGTAATTGGATATATGTATTTTGGAGGCTCTAGAACCTCAACTCTAGTGCTAATAGATACTCTTAGAGCATCCACTTTCTTGATTTATGGCCCTAAAAAGGACACTATCCTCATTTATTCTTATTATTTCATCAAATCCTTGATCTATGTCTTGATATCATCATACCTCAATGTTAACAACCTTTGTCAGTGCCCATGAATGGGACAAAAAGGGGATCTTCTGTAATTTCCCATAAATGAACCAATTAGGGATGACCGGTCCCTAAATAGGGTGTTCATCACTAAAAAGGATAAATTCAATAATAATATTAATAAGAGTAAACCTTGGATTCTTTAATCCTATAGGTACCAATGATAGCTCTACCTCTAACTTTTATTTGGGTAGCATTAGGACTATATCAAGAGCAACTTCTTTTCCTATTTTTTCTTGCTCAGCTTCCTCTACTTGAGCCTATATTTCCATAGCCTAATTTTCTTCCTCCGTAGATTCATATGCCTCAACAATATCTCTAAGGTCACCTTCAACTATCTCATCTAGATCAAAATCAATCATGTCTAGGTGTTTAATTGGAGATGCTATCCTTTGGGGTAGTGCTAAGGATGAGGGTCCTTCTCCATGTCTCTCTTCTAGATTTTCCTTGCCATGTCCCTATATAATTTTCCCTTGGGGTTGTGGTTACTCATACTAAGGTTTCTCTTGAGGTGGCTTATATGGTCTAAGTAATAGATTATACTGGAGTGGATTCATTTTCCATATATCCCCTAATAGCTTATCATCATTTGTTAAACTATGCTCAAGTTTAATATTGTATTCCTTGAGTCTAGTCAACACTTCCTCAAAATTGTTTTCCCTAATGTAGATGGTGTCATGGACAACAAGTTGATGCACATACACAAGTTTGGGAGAATTCTTATTCTTTAAATGTGGGTCCATTACATTCTTGGGATCCCACTACTTGAGATCATCTAATTGGAACCCAAAAGAGTCCCTATACCTAGACATGGTGTCTACCTATTTCCAATCCTATAAAGCTATCATTCCAATTATTAGGGGAAAGGGATGGAGAAGGCCTTTCCTCTTCTCTTTGTAAACTCCATCAACACCATTGATTATTTTATAGGTAATTTCTTATTTTTATAACTTACTAGGTACATGGACAGGTAATCTATATAGTTGAGTTAAACTTCCCTAAATTTAGATCACTATGCAATCTAGGTAAAAACAAATATCTCCCATAATATCTATGTACTTATTAATCAAAGAGGGAACCCTAGTCATGGGAATCCTTGAGATGGCCTCCACAAATGTGGGATAGACACAATCACATATGAATTGAATGTGGTTCCTATACTTGACGATGTGTAGTTTTGAATAATAGTGCAATATTATGGTTCTAATTTCTAGAGACCAGTTCTTGATGTCTAGGATCTTGGTCAAAACAATCAAGGCATCTAGTAGATAAGACATAATGATTAACTACTTTCTTGTCTTTTTATTGATGGAAATAAATTATTTCCCTATGAAGACACTAATCATATCCCCTATTGGAGGAAAATCTCTTTCTTTAACATGAAATAAACAAAGGAGACCTAGATCTTGTCGACATAGGTAGTTGAGGTGGCTCCTAGTGCTCTATTTAGTAGGGTCATGATTAACCTAATCCTTTCACTAAACTAGACAATTAGAATCCTACCCTCAAAGTCATAGAATACATGGTTTCTTTGGAGAAACTATGGTCTAAAGATGGTATCCACATCATAATGGTTAGTCCATTATTTTATTGTGGTCCATTAGACATGGGGTTTTAGTAAATTATAATATGTTTTAGAGGATAATGGGGAAATATAGGCAACTCTCCTTGAGCTTCCCTCATGGATGATCCAATCATTGGCAATCCTATAGTCTACAAATATTAAAACAAGCATATAAATATAGTGAATTAACTCTAGTTTGGAAGTAACATGATGAAGGTTGGCCATTTGAATAGAAACTAGGTCATAGTACTTTCTACTAATAGAAAAAATTATTTTTTCCTCTTTGGTGATGGGCTTCATCTCTTCTATGGTCTAAAAGAGCTCAAACCAATTATTATTGCCATTATTTAGAGATGTAGTGTCCAATCAGGTATCCTTAAAGACTCTTCATTCATTTTCCATGGAGAGATATAGCTTTATTTCCTCTTTTAATTATTTTTTATGAGCTTCCATGACTTCTACTTCTACAAATTTTTCACTGGTGTTTTGTAATTGGTTTCTATACTAACTCTTCTATGATCGAATCAAATTAATCTCTTCTCAAATTGAATTGTGATTGAGTTCTCATAGGGTCTCTTTTATGTAGGGTTTAGGGTTACAAATATTTAATGGTGAGGGTGTATCTATACTTTAGCTCATATGTGCCTTGCATTTGATTTGGATTTTTGCCTTTATACTTTTGCATTTTTGAACACAAAAGATCTTAGTTTTTGTCATTTTGTGCTTATGTGGTTCTTATTTGACATCTATCTGTCACTTTTTGTGTCATTTTTCATAAATTCCTTTTGATCACTATCCACTAGAATTTAAAAATGTCCCATTTACTTCACACCATCGAATGAAGATCTTGTGAATGATCATGAACCATCGACTATGATTTAGAACCTCATTCGTTATTAGCTCCTTTTGGTTTCAAGCCCCATGGTTGTGCCATTTGGTACATTTATAGACCTTATAAGCTTTGGTACCTTTGTTATTCCCCATTTTAATGCATATTAATAAACACAAATAGGCATAGGTTAAAACATTTTATGCTAAGTTTTAAATTAAAGAAATTAGGTGGGGGTTTAGGTTTAAATACCCTAGGCTAAGGTTTGTTTTTTGTTTACTAAACATGAAATGAAATTTAGGCTAAAGTTTTATACCTAAGTCTCTTATATTTATACAAAGGGGACCATGTCTAAATATTTTAGGTCAAAATTTACACTGGGTTTAATAAACACAACATATACTTTGGGCTAAAATATTTATGTTAAGCTCATAGAGCATGCTCAAAAGGGTCAAAATGATAAATTTTTAAATTTGACATAGGGTTTTATTGTATTAATAAACACACTAAAACATTTATTTAAAATTATTTGGGATAAGTTTGATGTCACAAAGATCTTTTTAAATAATAATTAGTATAAGTTTCTAGCCTAAGGTTCACAACATTTAAATAAAATACAATGGGGACCTTAAGATATATACTTAGACTAAGTTCATTTTTCATATATTTAGACCATAAGACCATTTAAATATTTATAGTTCAAATATTAATAGTGTTTGAGCATCCTCCAAGGATGTCCATTGGTTTGTAAGGCAATTTGTGAGCTTCTTAGCAACATTTTGGAGTACATCTTAGTACTGAGCAAAATAATTCATTAGCTTAAATTTGATAATATCGTGAATGTCAAATATGACCTCATGGATATTGAATGATGATCATACAAATGTATAATTTAATCTAGTGAAACTTTTATTTTTATGGGTTTAAAGTTGACAGTCTTGTGGATGTCAAATACATCCTCATATATATCGAATGATGATCATGCAAACATCAAATTTAAGCTCATCAAACTTCCTATGTTTTAATACGAGAGTGTCACTTGGCACCTCCATGGGGTCTCCCAAAATCTCAAACTCAATTCACTATGTTATACCAAGAATAATGATGAAATGAGGACTGTCTAATCATGATTATGGATCTTTCTCATGATTTGTCCCTTTTGACATATGAGCCCCTTTACATTTAATCTTTAAACATGGGAGTACCATGTGGTGACTCTATAGGGCTCCTAAGATTTTGAATATTTAATGATGTCTTTGCTCCATTTGATCTTTAACTTGTGATGAAATAAGAACCATTGATAATGATCTAGGAGCTTGAATATGATTGGTCCAAATGACTAAGTGCTAGATTCTACCAAGATTTCCTTGTGTCATCTAATTAAAAGGATACGAGGAAGTTCAAATCATTAGATCTTGTGAGTTGCATGTTTTTTAAGTTTTGACCTAGGTCTCATTCACTCCATTATATCATCCTCCCATGATGAAGAGAGAGCCGTTGGATTATATAAGAAGTAGGGAAATTAAGTTAAACTCAAGACCACATGTGAACTTAGGCTAAAGTGTTAAGGTTAAGGTCTCATTCGTATTAATGAATACATTCAGGATTTAAGATTAAAATTTTAGGATAAATGGATAAAAAAAGGGACCATATTAGAAACTAAAAGGGACCCTACAAAACTAAATATTAGACTCAGTTATAAAAAATAGGGAACTAATGGGGAAGATAATAAAGGGGACCAAACATATTTTAGACTAAAGTTTTAGTTGTGTTTAAAAATAAAACTAAGCTTTAAACATGAAACTTGTGCTCAAGTCCAAAATAGATTAAAATTTTTCCCACCAATTAATTCCTACCAAATTTGAATTTAAACAAGGGTTTGTGCCAAGGTTTTATAACATGAATCCATGAGCAAGGACGTAATGAAACTTGAAACTTAAAGACATGAAGACCAGTCATTAGCAATATTAGGTAACATTAAAACAAACCATAAATTAATACCCAAGTTTGATAGAGTGGATGATCTTCAAATCATAAATAATATCCAAAATAGGCCATGTTTGTAGGGTTAGGCTTTAAAACATCTCAAGGGTCCCAATTTTAAAAAATGTGGGTATGTTGACCTTAGAAAATGGAAAATTTCAAGGGAAACATAAAAATATTTTAGAACCTAGAGACTCTAGCTTAGACCAAAAACTAATTCATCCACTCCATTTGATTTATTTCATTATCTAGATTAGTTTATGGTTGAAACAAACCTTTTACTTAAAAAATTGGGATCAAAAATTTAGACAAGGACATGTGTGTGTGATTTGATTCCACTTACTATTTTCCATAGGATTTAGGAGATAGCTTCCAAGTTTCATATTTTTAATCATTAACACTGACTTAGAGCATGCTTAAGTATTCAGTAAGATCCATGCTTCTAGATGGGAGTCTTGGGCATTGCTCTACTACTAGCTAGGCATCCATATCACGAATAAATATACCTTTGTCTCTATATAAGTCCTTGATCCACTACTAATTAGTCCTCTATAGCCCTGGTGGATATTACCAGAATCACTTATGCTTGAAAGTTTTTGATTTTTTATTGCATCCTCATTTTTTTGTATTTTTAGAACTTGTATGCTTTCAGTAACGTTGGAAACTAGGGTAGCTAGGTTTAAGGATTTGTTTAGGTGTTTGATCCTCAAATAATCACCTATGTTTTCAGCCATTATCCCAAGCAAGGATATTTTTAAGTGAAAGCATGACTGTGCTTCAACAAATTAAGTTTTCATCCTACAAGTACAAATCTTATTAAAAAAAGTTTAGGTGAAGAAAATGTCTAAGTCCTCATAAAATAGTTAACATATTCATTAGTCATTACCAATTTACCTAAATTAAGACATTAGGCTAATATTTTGGATCCATGGTTAGCACATTTATTAGGTTCAGACCCACATTCTTAAACACTGGGTTCTTCAATCAAACTAAAACTTTGAGATCAGAGTTGTCCAAAAGGACTTATTGGAATCAAGGAACAAGGAAACAAAAGCAAACACACAATAAAAATTAAGAAAACAAGAAATCAAAGGAATGAAAATAAATATATACATGCTTATATACAAATAAGGGACATGAAGGAAATAATTAAAAGAAACTAACTAGCCTACCTACACTAAATCTAACCATCTTATAGTTTACTCAATAAAGACCTTAGGAGAAGTGGTAGAAAATTAGTGCTTGAGCTATTACCCATTGGTGGTGAATGTGAACTATACTCCTTATAGATATTTGAGCTTAAAGGTGTTGTTCCCAAATGTTTTTGAAATCTAATATAGGCCAATCCAAAAAGGTGTGAATTTGCCATGTTTGCCTTTAGGTTCAGATGTTTTGTCCCAAAGGATAAATAGGTCCCCTTATTTGAAAACCTTAATCTTTTTTCTTTTATAAAACCATCTCTTCACTATGGTCTGATGTCTTTTAAAATTAGTAAAGGCTTTATACCTTGCATCTTCCATTTGAATGATGTCCAATAATTTTGAGTTTGTAAGCTCTTAACTATCTTCCATATATTCTTGCATGAATTTGTACATGGGGAACTTGAGATTGATAGCAAAGATTGGTTCCTATCCATACACCAATAGAAAATGTAATGCCTTGAAGGCTTGGTTAATCCTTATCCTATCTATCCATAATGCATACTTGAGCAACTTGTGCCAAGTCTTGGGCTTATCTGTATTATACTTTTTGATTACTTTCATTAAATTCTTATTGGAATAGTTAGAGACTATATTCATTTAGTGATAATGGTTGGATGAAAAATTAAAACAAATTTAATTATCATAAGCCCATTAAATCATCTCTATGGATGTGAATGCATGCCCATTATCACAGACTAGAGAGACTAGAGTTCCAAATCTAGTACAAATATTCTCTTCCAAGAAATTTATCACTTCCTCCATCCTACATTATTTGGTGGCTACAACTTCAACCCACATTTTAGAATAATCTATCATAGTTAGGATGAATTGTTGACTTTCAAATTAATTAGGGCTGATCACTCCTACAAATTCCAACCCACATTATGAAAATTGTTTGTTAACCATGACTGGTTACAAAGACATTGCTTCCTTAGGATCCTTGGTGCTAAAAATTTAGAAAGAGTGGCATTCTCTCACATGTTTGTGAGCATATCTTAAAATAGTGGGCCAATAATATCTAGATCTAAGGATCTTTTGGGGTCTGGTCTTCCCTGATGGGTGCCCATTTCCAAATTCCTCATGAAAGGTACTCATGATTTGAGTAGATTCCTCTCTTAAGACACACTTGAGGTAGACTCCCTCAAAGTTTTTCCTATATAATAATCTATTATTGATCAGATAATGGGTTGCCTTGAGCCTTAGAGAAATATTTTTCTCCCTTGTTAGTCTTAAAGGACAAGTACCATTTATTAGTAAATGAATGATGAAATTATTCCACTCACTAGCCTAAAACTTCTACTGATTAACTTCCATAATACTTAACCTAGCGTCGGTATTATAAATCATGTGGATCAAACCTTGGTAGCTTACCAATTTTGTCATTTTAATTTCTATGCCATAGTCTTGAAAAATTGACATCTATTTACCTATACATTCTCCAAGCTCAATCTGACTTAACATAAGCTTTGTGACAAGATCAAAAAGAATATCATGCACCTGATTTCTAAGGATATAATGCCTAAATTTATTTACTAATTTAATTAATGCATATGCCTTCTTATCAATTAGCGAATAGTTTAACTAAACATTCTTGAAGTTATTACTCATAAAATCTATTAGGTGATCAAATCCATCAACTTTTTGAGTTAAAACCATAGACATAGTATGGTTAGAGGCAAAAGAATAAAGGTACAAGTCCTTTGAAAAGTTAGGACTTATAAGGACTATAGCTTAGCTAATTACATCTTTTATGTCACTAAATGCCTTTCTAGATTCTTCATTCCATGAGACCTTGGCACCCTTATTTAGTATGTCATTTAATGGCTTAACAATCTCTACAAATCTGAAAATGAATTTTTTTATAAAGTTTATCTTACCAAAGAATGATTTTAACTTTATTTAGAGGATTTATTTTGGATATAAATTCTACCCTTTCAAGATATATGGAGATCCTTTTTAGTTATAACATGCCACAATAATTTGCCTTTAGTTACACAAAAGATACTTTTCTTGGAGTTTAAGGAAAATACATACCTTCTACATCTCTCAAACACCTGTTATAAATGGATAAAGTGATCTTCCTTATTTTTATAAAAAACTATTAGATTATCCATATATATAATGATAAATTTACATATTGGACCTTGGAAGGCATGGTCCATGGTGCTTTGAAATGTATCTCCTATGTTTGTTATCCCAAAGGAAATTATTTTGTATACAAAGGTCTTCCCCTTGGTGGTGAAGGATGCCTTCATCCTATCTTCTTTGTCAACCAACAAATAGTTATATCTTAAAAAGACATCAAGAAAAGACATAATAGCTAATCATGAAACAACTTATATAACCTGGTCAAGAGAAGGAAGAGGATAGTTATCCTTCTTTGATTCTTTATTTAAAATTTTTAAATCAATGCATAGTATAATCTCACTATTATTCTTCTTAACTGGTACCAAATTAGTCACCCAGGTATACCACATAATGGGAAATATAATTTTGGCATCTAGTAATCTCTTGACCTCCTTAAAGATAATTGGTTAAAGGATAGGATTCACTTGTCTTTGATTTTTTCTAAGGGATTAAAACTTTCTTTAAGGGGTATAGTATGGGTGATGACCCTTGGATCAAATATCTTTAGGTCATCATAGGACCAAGCTATGACATCCTTATATCTAGTTAACAAGTCTTTAGCCTTCTTATTCTTAATATTAGTGCAAGATTTTCCCACATTCACCAGCTAGGGTTAATGGAGACTATGATAAATTGCATTATAGTCCTTTCCACTTACTTTAGGAATCTTAGGAACTTCAACCAATTTATCTTGGTCAAATAGCCTATCTAAGGCAATCATACATTTAGGGATTTTGTTATCATTCAATTGAATGAATTTACCATCAAATTTGTCTTCCCTAAGTTCATATTCATTATTCTCATAAATGATCTAAGCCTAAAATGATCTAGAATTGGTTATGAAATTTGATATCTATTGATCATCACTAAAGACTTGAGAATGATTAACATTATTAGGCCCTAAAGGACAAGGGATCAACTCAATGCTAAAGTTGGGGGAATCTTGGTTGCACATGAGGTTGGTTTCATCAACATCGTGTCTTTCTTCTCTTATAATGGAAATAATGGTAAAAGCATAAAAGGAATCAGTTAGGTTCTAGACCTAAACTTATACTTTTTAAGGTATGAAAGTTTGCATTGATATATGCTTCTCACATGGTTGACCACTAGTTCAGAGTCACCATAGACTAGTAGTTCTTTGACCTTTTTTTTAATTTCAAATTATAAACCTAGGATAAGGGCCTCATATTCAGTAAGATTTTTAGTGCAAGGGAATTGAGGTCTATAAGATGCCTAATATTCCTTACCACTAGGATTAGTTAGGACAATGCCAAATCCAAATCTAGCCTTAAACCTTGTACCATCAAAATGTAACTTCTATAGTCTAGGAATAACAATTATTACTCTTAGGATCACATAAATTTATAGCCTTTAGGGTAAAAAAACCTATGTTTGTGTCAATTATGTTGATCCTCTCATTTACAACATTGTACTTGGTGATCAAGTGCTTCATCCTTGTCTCTCTCTCAACCTTGATCTAGTTTAGAACACTTTCCAAGGTAACCACAAGTGTGAGTAATCTATGGGCATGTAGCCATTTAAAGATTTTATTCATTCTATACTTAACAAGATTATATACACATTAGGAATGTCAAAAACTTGGATATCAATAAATTACTATACTTTAGGCTTAGAATCAAATTGCATATGAACATTTAAAAGTTCCCCAATTACCTTGACTATGGATTTGTCTAACTGAGTTATAACTCTATCAGACTTAATAAGAGTCAAGCCAAGTTGTTTACAAATAATTAATGGCATGATATTGGTAGATTCTACAAAATTTAATGAATAGTTGCAAAAATTCTAACCAAACATCCTGATAGTGAAAAGAAAAGGAGACTATGCCTTAGCTTTGTGTATGATTACATTATCATTATCAGCCTTAGTTGGATTGCTAGACTTCTTTGACAATGATTCTATCAAGTGGTCTCTTTACTCTATGATCTATGTTATTTCATGTAAAGTGATGTTAACCTTTATCTTATTCATATCCTCAACTATATTATATCCAATTTTATTAGAATAACTAGGAATATCAATTTTGGAATTAGATGTACTCCCTTTAGGTGGATCTAGATTATTGGTTGAAGAAGTGTCAGGAAGAGTTCTAAAATTATTTTGAGGCATTAAAGTAGTCAATGGTTTCCTCTAATCTCTATTACTGAAGGGATAAGTCTTATTTAATAACTATTAGAAGGCATATATCTCCTTAGGGATCTCATCAGGTTCATTTTCCTCTTGAAAAAGGAAATTAGAAGTTACCACCATGAAGGCTTGATCAGATGATTTGGTTTTTGAGGTACCTAAACCACTATCCTTGTTAGGGATCAAATAAAATGTGTCTAATTCCTCTTGGAAAGCCTCAAAATCATTGAAAAAGTCTATACAATTAATATCCCCATGTATAATGCACCCTGTAATAATTAGACAATGTTATATTAGTAAGATTAATGTTCATAGTATTATTATTACAAGATGGTTCATTAGCCTTGTTATTACAAAAACTATCATTTTAAAACCTATTTTTTGGCCTATTAAACCTTTGAAATGAAAAGTTACTACCATATTTTTCTCTAGGACTGCCTACTTATTTTTGCAACTAAAGGAGATCAGTGCTAAATTTTTGGACCATTTTCAAGATAAACTCATTCTCATTCTTGGGGTTTTTAGAATTGTGCACCTATTTATTATTATTATTATATGGTATTAAAGATCTTTGATCATTTGCATTTAATTCATTAGTAGGATGATTCAATAATCCTAAGTTCTAATTTGGAGCAACATGACTTAATGGAAATTGATTTAGATTTGGGAGTTGGTTGAAAGCTAGAATATTTTGGTTTTGTTGGGGAATATGTTTAGAATGGGCATATGTGGGTTAATGTTTGGAACATAATAGGCTATTTTTCCCTAGGGTTGCATTTGATCATTGATGATCACTAACTCAAAATAAGCCCTGGCTAATTAAGTTATAGCTGGGATAGATCTCTTAAAAAATATAGAGGTCATGAGATCCACTGCACCTCTATATATTTATAGGGTTAATACATCATTAGGTTTATTATTTTATATGGTCCTACTACTCATTTTCTAAAATATAACATTAAAAGAACTTATGGGCTCACTTGCATCCCTTCTGATGGTGGTGAATTTATGCTAAATGACACATAAATTGATAATTTATATCAATAAGATTCCAAAAACATTCAAAGGCTGCATCTTTAAAGGTAAAATGTAATAACCTACAAGCCACATCCTCATGTACAACATTTAGTAACCTTAGAGCATCCTTGAGAGACTTAATGTGTTCTTTAGTGGTTACTATACTAGTTTGACTAAATATAGGAAAATATTTCTTAAGGTTATGTGGGAGATCATGTACCACACCTGGTACCTTGACTGAAGAGTGTCCCAACTAGGCCATACCTGGATGAAGGTTGAAGGAAAAATTACCTTGAAGAGGTGAAGTTGGTATAGATTTGGATCTCTTATGTCTACCTTTATCACACTTGGGTCTTCTGTGAGCCTCAAGTTCAAGCAAAGTTTCCCTTGTCTTTAAGTGTGGTCTAGTTTAAATCCTTAGTAATTCTAGCTTGAATATTAAGGATCCTATTTGAAATATGATATATCAAGCTAATCTTTATAAATAGCAAGGATTAAATGTGTACATTAAGCTCATTTTGTAAAGATCACAGAAAAATTAGTAAAGGACGTCAAAATTATACTAAGATAGCTTAAAGATGTGCTCAATTATGTAAACATGGTTTAAATTTATAAGTCTAAGCTCAAATAAACTCAGATCTAAGAAATATATGGAAACCTTTGATAAAAACAAGCCATCCTAACCTCAAATACTATGGATTTTCAAAGCTTAAGCTATACCAAAACTAAGCATCAATACTCAAAGAAATTTGATATTTGTCTAAGGAATCAAAAAGATAGGTAAAAAACCACAAATATCAATGATATTTGTGCTTATAAGCAAATAATTGCTCGAAACCACAAAGATATGACCAATATTAGTTCAAAACATGTTAAGACTAACCAAGAGTTAAGGAATTCATAAATATGGCCCTCCTTCTAATGCTAGTGGGACCTGTTGATGTTTTTGTGTACCATAAATGTCCTTAGTGTTTAAGAACACTTATCATTTTAGAAATTATAGGAATTCAAAGCATGAGTAGTAGGTTGTGGAAACTTGATGTTACTTGCGGTGAAATAGTGGCAAAGCAATGTTTAATTGTCACTAAAAATTTATATTAATTGATGGTTGGGAGCTATCATGGTTCAATTCTCTATGAAATTATTGTATCTATGATAATTATTAGTGAATTATGATAAAAAAAAATTAAGCTACATGCTAATATACATGGATATCTCTAATTAAACATGAACTAAAGTGATCTAGTTAAAAAAAGAGCCAAAAAAAAGAGTAGGGTAAAAAAAAAACAAGTGATTGCTTGTCTTAGCGTCAAACATAATGAAAAATATTCAATTACAACTGAGTATTCATTCAAACCAATATATAATGAAAAATATCCTAAGATTATATTTCACTATACACCAAGCAAACTTTGAAGGATGATGTAAAGAATCACAAGTAAGAACTAGTTCTACTTTAAATATTTACTACTATAATCAAATAGCCTTTGTATATATGAATAAAGAACAAAATGAAATGAATCAAATCTGAGATCCTTCAACTAATATAACAAATTAAAAAATTAGAAACCTTATGATTAAAGATGAAACCCATAATTCATATAAATTATTCAAATTTAAGACATAAAACTAGTAATTGAGAGAAAAGCTATATTAACAATTGACACATCAAATGTGGACAATCTTTGAAAATTTTCTTAATTGTATTAATTTCTCCAAGTATACAAAATTTTATCAAAATTATCCCTTCCTATAAGATGATAATACATGACTTTTATAGAAAGGTAAGGTAGTTTACTAGGTAATTACAAGATACAACTATACAAAAGATAAGGACAATTGTCCTTCTTTAGAAATCTCTAGAATACATTTATTTATCAAAATATGACCAACCTAGAGGGAATATGCCAAAAAACTAGCATATGCCTTACAAAATATTATTGCCTATTTTAAATACTATAATGTTTAAAAAAAAAGGAATATCAATCATCTTTGTGGGTCCATTGCCAAGTGACTCCCTTATTGCTCTTGCAGAAGCTCCATTACTTTCTGATCTTGTTCCATGATAAGCTCTAGATCCAAAACTGGTTTTAGGAGGTAGAAATATTCCTAATAAACTAAGTCATCAAGATCCCTATCATCTCTAGCCATAGCTTCTTTTATGCTTTGAGATTATACAATCTTTTCTTGGAATATGAAGATCATACCAAAAATCCTACCATTTTCACTCCTTGATTTGTGTTTGCTTTTTCTCTTTACCTCCTCCATCACCAAGGTAATTCTATACTTATAATCTTCATCATCAATAATCCCTAGGGCTGTAGTCTTGGTAGGATTAGCTAGCATAGTGCCTAGGAGTGGTTCAATTCTAGTAATTAATTTCTTATCATCAGCCAAGAGTCTATCCAAATTCTTTGTCTACAAACTTAGACTTTGGACCTTATCCACCACTATTCTCAATATAGCATTTAGGTGTACCAGGATAATGGTTTTGAATTTAGGGATTCTATCCCTAATAAAAATGCTAATGAGATCCCTTATTTTGGTCTTAACCTCCTTCCACTCTATTATTAATCCCATAGCCACTTCATTTTGTTGACTTAATGTATCTTGCCTCACCATTATGGATTTCAAAGAATCAAAAATATCAAAGAATGATGATTCAAACATGTTTATTATGGTATCAAGATCTAATAAATGGCCTATGTCTCTAAGTTTTTCTTTTCCTTTTTTATATTTTGGATCCTTTGTTCGATTCCTCTAATACCAAGTTTGGCTTGAGATGAATGAGCCTCAAGTAAGCTCTCAATATCTTCCTCATGGATAGGAACCTCACCAAGTTGTTTGCCTCCAACTAGGCTTAAGCCTATAAAGGGTACAACCTTCTATAAAGTAAACTCCTTAGTTCCCACCATGGATTTTCTTGTAGTTACCATTTCTAATCAAACTATCTCTAGATTGAATTATACTATAGTAATTGGCTTTATGTATTTTGATAGATTTATGTATTTTGTAGGCTTTAAGCCTCAACTCTAGTGTTACTAGATGCTCTTGGATCATCCACTTTCTAATTTATTGGTCCTATAGAGGCCATTATCTTCCTTTCTTCTTCTTCTTTTTTCAAGGCCTTGATCCATGCACTAATATCATCATGCACCTTAATGTTAACAGCCTTTGTTAATGCCAATAAATGGGACAAAGAGGGGATCTTCTACAATTTCCCATAAATGAAATAGTTAGGGATGATCGGTCCATGGATGGTGTGCTCATCACTAAAAAGGTTGACTTAACTTATAGGATGAGTGACAGTCAACCTTGGCATCTTTAATCCCACAAGGACCAATGTCACCTTTGAATTTATTTTCTCTTTGGGTACCACTAGGACTATATCAAGAACAACTTCCTTTCCTTTATTTTATTTCTCAACATCCTTTGCGTGAGCCTATATTTCCTTAGCCTACTCTTCTTCCTCCCCAGAGACATATACCTCAACAATATATCTAAAGTCACCTTCAACTATCTCATACAAATCCAAAGTAATCATGTATAATTTCTCAACTAGTATGTTGGCCTTTGGGTTAGGGATGAGGATGAGGGTCCCTCTCTAGGTCTCTCTTCCATCTTTTCCTTACCATGTCTCCATATAATTTGACCTTGGGGTTATATCTACTCTAACTAAATTTGATCTTAAGGTGGTTTGGATGGTCTAAGTAGTAGATGATACTAGAGAGGATGTATTTACCATATATCCCCTATTGGATTATCATAACTTGTCAATCTATGATCAAATTTAATATTTTATCCCTTGAGTCTAGTCAACACTTCCTCAAAATTACTTACCCTAATGTAGATGGTGTCATGGACACCAAGTTGATCGACACACATAGGTTTGAGAAACTATTTATTCTTTAGATGTGAGTTGACTACATTATTGGGATCCTACTAATTGAGATCATCTAATTGGAACCCAAAAGATTCCCTATGCCTAGACATGGTATCCGCCTACTTCTAATCTTGTAGTACTATCCTTCCATATATTAGGGGAAAGGGGTGGAGAAGGCCTTTCCTCTTCTCTTTGAAAACTCTATCAACATTATTGATGAGTTAAGAGGCAATTTATTATTATGCTAACTTTCTAGGTACATGGATAGGTAATCTACATGGTTGAGTTAGAATTCCCTCAATTTTAATCTCTATGTAATCTATGTAAAATTAGATATCTCCCATCAGCTCTACATACTTATTAATAAAAGGGGGAACCCTGGGTATGGGAATCCCTATGATGGCCTCCACCAAAGTGAGATAGACATAGTCACATATGAATTAAATGTGGTTCTTATACTTAAAGATGTGTAGTTTTTAATAATAATGGGAAATTATGGTTCTACCCTCTAGAGACTAGTTTTTTATGTCTGGGATCTTAGTGGAATCAAGAAGGCCATCTAAGAGATAAGACATCATGAAGAACTACTTGATTGTCCTCTTTTTGATGGCAGTAAATTTTTTCCTTAGGATGACACTAATCATATTCCCTAATGGATGAATAAGCTCTTTCTCTACCATGAAATACATAAAGGAGACCCAACTCTTTTTTACATAGGTAGTTGAGGGGGCTCTTGATGCTCTATTTAGTAGCATCATGACTACCCTAATCCCTTCCCTAAATTGGATAATTGGGATCTTACCCTCAAAGTCTCAAAATACATGATTCCTTTGGAGCAACCACAGTCTGAGGATGGTATCAGGGTCATTATGGTTGGTCTATTATTTTATTATGGGTAAGTCCACATTAGGTTTTAGCTATTTATAATATGTTTCAAAGGCTAATGGGAAAATATAGGAAACTCCAATAAATCTTCCCTCATAGATGATCCAATCATTGTCAATCCTGTAGTCTATAAAAATTAGAGAAAGCACATCGATAGAATGAAGTACCTATGGTTCACAAGCAACATGATGAAGGTTGACCACTTTAAAAACAACTAGGTCATAGTACTTTCTACTAAAAATAGTATTTCTTTTCTCCTCTTTGGTAATGGGATCCATCTCTTATATGGTACAAAATAGCTTGAACCAATTCTTATTACCGTTATTTGGGGCTAAAGTTTCTAATTCAATATCTTTGAAGACTCTTCCTTTGTTTTCCATGGAAAGATAGAGCTCTTTTTCCTCTTTCAATTGTTGTATATGAGCTACAATGACTACTACTTCTGCAAATTATTCACTAGTGGATTGCAATTAGTCTCTATGCTAACTCTTCTATGCTTAAATCATAATTAAGCTCTTCTCAAATTCAATTGTGATTAATTGAGTTCACTTTGGGTCTCTATTATACATGGTTTAGGGTTTTTAAGCTTTAATGGTGAGGGTGTATTTGGACTTTTGCTCATACATGCCTTGGATTTGACTTGGATTTTTGCATTTATAATTTTAAATTTTCTAACACATAAGATGTTAGTTTTTGTCATTTTTTTCTTGTGTTTTGCTTATTTGGCATCTATTTGGCACTTTTTATGACATTTTTCATAAATGCCTTTTGAGAACTACTTATTGGCATTTTAAAATGCCCCATTTGATTCACACCGTCGGATCAAGATCTTGTGAGTGATTGCAAACTATCAATTATGATTTGAGACCTCATTCATTATTGGCTTCCTTTTTTTTAAGCCCTATTGTTGTGCCATTTGACACATTTTTGGGACTTCCAAGCTTTGGTACCTTTTTCTATCCCCCTTTGAATGCATGTTTGCCACACAGAAGCCTATGATCTCTCAAAGCTCCATTAACAATTCATTGGTACTTCATGCCATTGGATCATCCTCCCAAAATGAAGTATGGGCCATAGGATCTACAAAAATGCACGAGATTTAATTTAGTATATAAACACAATAAAACTTAGGCTAAAATGTTTTTACCTAAGTCTATTTCATATTAATAAACATAAATATGCTTGGTTAAAGAATTTTATGCTAAGTTTTATATCAAATAACTTAGGTGGAGGATTAGGTTTAAATAACTTAGGCTAAGGTTCATTTCATGTTTATTAAACATGAAATGAAATTTAGGCTAAAGTGTTTATACCTAAGTTTCATAGATTTATACAAAGGGGACCATGGCTAAATATTTTAGGTCAAAGTTTATGTTATGTTAAATAAACATAATGCATACTTTGGGCTAAAATATTTTTATTAAGCTCATAGAACATGCTCAAAAGGGTTAAAATGATAAAAGTTTAAATTTAACATAGGGTTTTATTGTATTAATAAACACACTAAAACTTTTGGTTAAAATAATTTGGGCTAAGTTTTATGTCACAAAGATCCTTTTAAATAAGACTTAGTATAAGTCTCTAGCCTAAGGTTCATAACATTTAAATAAAATACAATGGTGACATTAAGATATAAACTTAAAATAATTTTGTTTTTCATATATTTATACCGTAATACCATTTCAATATTTATAGTTCAAATATTTCTAGTGTTTGAGCATCCTCTGAGGGCTTCCATTGGTCTGCAAGGTAATTTATGAGCTTCCTAGCAACATTTTAGAGTGCATCTTAGTACTGAGAAAAATAATTCATTATCTTAAATTTTAAATTCTCATGGACATAAAATACATCCTCACAAATGTCAAATTATGGTCGTGTGAACATTGAGTTTAAGCTAGTAAATCTTTTAGTTTGATGCATTTAAAATTATAAGTCATGTAGACATCAAATACATCCTCATGGAAATTGAATGATGGTCATGTGAACATAAAATTTAAGATCATCAAAAAAATTGTGTTTGAATATAAGAGTGCCACTTAGCACCTCCATGGGGTCTCTTAGGATCTTAGACTCAATTCATTCTATTAGATCAAGAATCATGACAAAGTGAGGACCATTCGATCATGATCTAGAAGCTTGATCATGATTGGTCCCTTCTAACATGTGGGACCCTTTAATTTTAATATTTGAATGTGGGAGTGTTGCATGGTGACTCTATAGAGCTCCTAGGCTTTTTAATTTTCAATGATGTCTTCACTTCATCTGCTCTTTGGCCCATAATGAAGTGAGAACTATTAATCATGATCTAGGAGCTCAAACGTGATTGGTCCAAAGGATTAAGTGTTAGGTTCTATCAATATTTACTTATTCCATTTAATTAAAAGGCCATGAGGAAGCGTGGATCATTGGATCTTACAAGTTGCATGTTTTTTATGTAAAGACTTGGGTCTCCTTCACTCCATTGGATTGTCCTCCTACAATGAAGTGAGATTTGTTAAATTCTACAAGAAGTAAGGAAATTAAGTTAAACTCAAGACCAAATGTGAAATTAAGCTAAAGTGTTAAGGATAAGGTCTCATTTTTATTAATAAATATGTCGGGGCCTTAGGATTAAAATTTTAGGCTAAAAGGCTAACAAAGGGACCATATTAGAAAATAAAAGGGACCCTATAAAATAAAATATTATACTCGATTAGAAATAATAATGAACTAATTTGGAAGATAATAAAGGGGACCAAATATATTTTAGACTAAAGTTTTAGTTATGTTAAAAAACATGACTAAGCTTTAAACATGAAACTTGTGATCAAGTCCAAAATTAATTTAAAATGCTCCCACCAATTAATTACCACCAAATTTAAATTTAAACAAAGGTTTGTGATAGGGTTTTAGAACATGAATCCATGAGCAAGGATACAATTAAACCTACAACTTAAATACATAAAGACCAATCATTAGAAATATTAGGTAAGTTTAAAACAAACCATAAATTAACACCCATGTTTGATAGAGTGGATGATATTCAAATTCTAAGTAATATCTAAAATAGGCTATGCTTTTAGGGTTAGGATTTAAAAAATCTCAAGGGTCCCAATTTTAAAAAATAGGGGTATATTGACCTCAACAAATGTAAAATTTTAGGGGAAACATAGAAATATGTTAGAACCTAGAGATTGGTTTAAAACCAAAAACTAAATCATCCACTCCATCTGATCCATGCCATTATCTAGATCAATTTATGGTTGAAACAAACCTTTCACTTATATAATTAGGATCAAACATTAAGACATACCCATTTTGTATGTTTTCTTTGATTACACTTACTATTTATCATGCGATTTAGAAGACATTCTAGGTTTCATATCTTTAATCGTTACTACTAACTTAGAGTATGTTTAGGTGTTCATTAAGATCCATCCTTTTGGTTTAGGGAAGGCTTAGGTATTACTCTGTTACTATACAGGCATCTATATCCCTAATAAAAATACCTTTATTTCATCTCAAGGCCTTGTTCCACTTCTAGCCAAGCATCCATAGCCTTGGTGGAGATTACCATAATCACCTATGCTTGAATGTTTTTGATTTTTCATTACATCTTCATTCTTTTTGTATTTTAAATTTTTTATGATTTTAAAAAGGTTAGGAACCAAGGTAGCTAGGTTTAAAGATTTGGTCAGGTGTTTGATCATTAGAGAATCACCGATGGTTGTAACCATTTTCCTAGGCAATGATATTTGTTAAGTGAAAGCATGACTATGCTTCAATGAATTAAGATTTCATCCTACAAGTAAAATTTTTCTTAATATTAAGTTTAGGTGAAGACAATGTCTAAGTCATCATAAAATAGTTAAACTATTCATTAGTCTTTACCATTTTCAATAAATTAGAACATTAGGCTCATATTTTAGATCCATGGTTAACACATATTTTAGGTTCACACCCACATTCCTAAACTTTAGGGATTTCAAAAAAAAAAAATTGTGAGCACAAGGTTGACTAAAAGGACTTATTTGAATCAAGGAACAAGGCAACAAAAGTAAACACATAATATAAAGTAGGAAAGCAAGAAAGCAAAGGAAATCAAATAAATATATACATGTTTATATAAAAATAAGGGACATGAAGGAAAAAACTAAAAGAAAATAACTAGCCTACCTACATTACATTTAACCATCTTATAATTTATTCTATAAAGACCTTAGGAGAATAAATAGAGAATTAGTGCTTGAGGTAATCCCCATTGGTGGGCAATTAGAACTCTACTCCTTATAGGTCTTTGAGATTGAAGGTATTTTTCCCCAGTGTTTTTACAATTTGATATGGGCCAATCCATAAAGGTGTCAATTTTCCATGTTTGCCTTTAGTTTCAAATGCTTTGTCCCAAAGGAGAACTAGGTCCCCTAGTATAAACACCTTAATCTTTGATATTTTATCGAACCATCTCTTCACTATGGTCTCAAGGTTTGATAAAACTAGTAAAGGATTTCTCCCTTGCATATTTCATCTGAATGATGTCCAACAATATTGATTTTTCAATCCCCTTCCATATATTCCTACAAGAATTTATACATGGGAAAATTGAGAGTGATAGGAAAGATTAGTTACTAACCATACACCAATAAAAAAGGTGATACATTCAAGGCCTATTTAATCCTTATCCTATCTACCCATAATGTATACTTGAGAATCTTGTGCCAAGTCCTAAGCTTGTCTACAACAAAATTATTGATTACTTTCATCAAATTCTTATTGGTATACTTAGAGACTTAATTTCCTTGGTGAAAATGATTGGATGAAATATTAAAATAAAACCCATTATCATAATCCCATTTAGTCATCTCTATGGTTTTAAATGTAGACCCATTGTCACACACTAGAGAGACTAGATTTCTAAATCCATTTCAAATGTTCTCTTCCAATAAATTGATCACTTCCTCTATCTTGCATTATTTGGTGGCTACAGCTTCATCCCACCTTGTACAATAATCTATGGTAGTCAAGATGAATCTATGACCTTAAAATGAATTGGGGCTAATCACTCTTACAAATTCTAACCCCCATTATGCAAATTATGTGTCAATCATGACTAGTTGCAAAGGCATTACTACCTTAGGCTCCTTGGTGCTAAAAATATGGCAAGAGTGGCATTCTCTCACATGATTATGGGCATCTTTGAAAATAGTTGGCCAATAATAGCTAGATTTGAGGATATTGTAGGTTGTGTTCTTCTCTAATGGGTTCCCATTACCAAACTTATCATGAAAGGTGCTCATTATTTGAGTAACTTCCTCTCCTAATACACATCTGAGGTAGACTCCCTCAAAGTTTTTCTTGTATAAGACTCTAATCTTGATTAGATAATGGGATTCCTTGAGCCTTGGAGCCCACTTTTTCTCCCTTTTCAGTATTGTATGATAGGTACCATTGATTATTAAATTATTGATGGAATCATACCACTTAGTATCTTGAAAGTTCTACATATCAACATGCATAATAATTAACCTATGGTTGGTAATAGCAATCATTTGGATTAGACCTTGGCACCTTAATAGTTTTCTCATTTTCATTTCTATGTCATACTCATGTAAAACTAACATCCATTTACCTCTATGTTCTTGAAACTCGTTCTAACTTAACATAAGCTTTGTGGTAGGATCAAGTAGAATAATATGCATCTTATTTTTAAGGATATAATGCCTAAATTTATTTATTGATTTAACTAATGCATATGTTTGTTTATCAATTAGTGAATAGTTCAACTCAACATTATTGAAGTTAGTACTCATAAAATTTATTGGGTGATCACATCCATCAACTTTATAAGTTAAAACTGTATCCATTATATGGTCAAAGGCAAAATAATAAACGTATAAGTCCTTTGAAAAATTAAGACTTATCAAGAATGGAGCTTAGCTAATTGCTTCTTTTATGTCATTGAATTCCTTTATAGATTATTCATTCCATGAGACCTTGGAATACTTCTTTAACATGTCATTTAATATGTTAACAATCTCTAAAAATATAGAAACGAATTTTATTACAAAGTTTATCTTACCAAAGAATAATTTTAGTTTTTTTCTACTATTTGGAGGCTCTATTTTGGATATATCTTCTACCCATTCAGGATCTATAGAGATCCCTTCTTTAGTTATACCATGCCCCAATACTTTGCCTTTAGTTACATAAAAGATACTTTTCTTGGGGTTCAATAAAATTCCATACTTTCTACATCTCTCAAACACCTATTGCAAATGCATAAGGTGATCTTTCATGTTTTTAGAAAAAATTGTTAGATCATCCATATATATATATATATATATATATATATATATATATATATATATATATATATATATATATATATATATATATATATATATATATATATATATATATATATATATATATATATCTGTGTGTGTGTGTGTGTGTGTGTGTGTGTGTGTGTGTGTGTGTGTGTGTGTGTGTGTGTGTGTGTGTGTGTGTGTGTGTGTGTGTGTGTGTATGTATGTATGTATGTATTCACTGGTTTTAGGATAGGATTCACTGGTCTTTGATTTTTTCTAAAGGGATTAAAAATTTATTTAAGGGCTATAGTATGGGTGATGACCCTTGGATCAAAGATCTCTAGGTCATCATACGATTGAGAGATGATATCTTTATATCTAGTTAGCAATTCTTTGGCCTTCTTATTCTCAATATTGGAGTAGGTTTTTCACATGTTTACCAATTAGGGTTGATCTTAGGGACCAATATCCATTGAATTGTAGTCTTTTCATCTTAATTTTTGAATCTTAGGAGCTTTAGCTAGTTTATCTTGGTCAAATAGCCTCTCTAAGAAAATCATGCCTTTGGGGATTTTATTGTCATTCAACTGAATGAATTTACCATCAAATTTGTCCTCCCTAAGTGTATTTTCATTAGTATCATCAATGATTTGAGCTAAAATGATCCATAATTTGTTATGAAATCTAATATCTATTAATCATCACTAAATAATTGAAAATGATTAATATTTTTATGAACCAAAGGATAAGGGATTAGATCAATGCTAAAGTTGGGGGAATCTTGGTTGGGCACTAGTTTGGCTGTAATAGATGCTAACTCATCACCAACTTGGTTTAAATATTTTAGAATATAAATAATGATAAAAACATAAAAAGACTCAATTAGGTCCTATACCTTGAACTTATATTTATTAAGGTATGAAAGTTTGCATTATTATTTGCTTCTCACTTGGTTGACCACTAGTTTAGAGTCACCATAGACTAGTAGTCATTTGACCTTATTTTTAATATCAAATTGTAAACCGAGGATAAGGGCCTCATATTTAGAAAGATTGTTAGTGTAAGGGAATTAGAGTCTGTAGGATACCTAATATTCCTTACAGATAGGATCAATTAGGACAACACCAACTCTAGATCTAGCCTTACACCTTGTACTATCAAAATGTAACTTCCACAGTCCAGAAATAACATGATTACTCTTAAGATCACATACCTTTACAACCTATAGGGTAAAAACCCCTAAGTATGAGTTAATTATGTTGACCCTATCATTTAAAACATTATACTTGATGATCATGTGCTTCATCCTTTTCTCCCTCTCAACCCTGATCTAGTTTAGAACTCCTTTCCAAGGTAACCAAAAGTGTGAGTAATCTGTGGCCATGTAGCCATTCAAATGTCTGGACCATTCCATGCCTAACAATATTATGTACACATTAATAATTTCAATAACTTGGACACTCTAGGATTAGAAAATTACATATAAACATTTAAAATTTCCCTAATTACCTTGACTCTAGATTTATGTAACTGAGTTACAACTCTATCAAAATTAATAGGAGTCAGGATAAGTTGTTTGACAATACCTACTAGCATGATATTGGTAGATACTATAGAATATAATAAATAATTGTGAAAATTCTTACCAAACATCTTGAATCTACCTTAATTTTGTGTATGATTATGTTAGCATGATCAACCTTGGGTGGCTTACTAAACTTCTTTGACAATGATTCCAACAAGAGGTCCCTTTGATCTATGATCTATGTTAGTTCATGAAAAGTGATGTCAGCCTTTATCTTCTTCATATCCTTAACTATATTATATTTATTTTTAATATAAGAACAAGGACTAGCAATGTTGGGCTTAGAGGTACTCCCTTTAGGTGGCTCTGGATTATTACTTGAAGAAGTGTCAGGAGGAGTTCTAAAATTATTTGGAGGTGTTGAGGTAGTCAAGGGTTTCATATTATCTCTATTCCTTAAGGGATAAGTCTTCTTAAAGAACTATTGGAAGGCATATATCTCCTTATGGATCCCATCAAGTTCATTCTCCTCTTGAAAAGGGAAATCAAAAGTTTCCACCATGAAGGTTTGATCAAATAATTCAGATCTTGAGGTAACTACACCACTATCCTTATTCAAGATTAACATCAAATGTGTCTAATTCCTCTTAAAAATCCTAAAAATGATTGAAAATTTTGTTAAAATAAATCTCCCCATGCTTGGATGTATAATTCACCCTAAAATAATCATGTAATGTTATATCAGTAAGGTTAATGTCCATAGTCTTATTGCAAGAAGATGGTTCATTAGCCTTGTTATTATGAAAACTATCATTCTAAAAACTATTTTTTGGCCTATTAAACCTTTAAAATGAGAAGTTCCTACCATATTTTTCTCCAGTATTGCCTACTTGTTTCTACAACTAAAGGAATTCAATACTTAAATTTTGGACCATTTTCAAGATAGACTCATTCTCATTCTTGGGAGTTTCAAAATTTTCACCTAGTTATTATTAGTATATGGTACTAAATCTCTTTGATTATATACATTGAATCCATTATTAGGATGATTCAAGAATCATAATTTCTAAATCAGAGCAATATGACTTAGGAGTAATTGATTTAGATTTGGGAGTTGATTCAAGGCTAGAATATTCTAGTTATTGCTGAAGAATATGTTCAAAATGGGCATATGTTCATTGATGTTTGGAATAAAATAGGCCATTTTACCTTGGGGTTACATTTGATCATTGATGATCATTGACTCATAATAGGCCTTGGTTAATGAATATATAATTGGGATAGATCTCTTTAAAAGTATAGAGGTCATGGGATCCACTACATCTTTATAGATTTATAGGGCTAAAACATCATCAAGTTTATAATGTATTATGGTCCTAATATATATTTTATAAAATATAGAATTAAAGGACCTTATGAGCTCACTTTCATCCCTTCTAATGGTGGTGAATTGATGGTAAATGACACATAGATTGATAATTTTACCAAATTGACCTATGAAAACATTAGTAAAACCATCCTAGCTAGTAATACAATTATCAATAAAATTCAAAAACCATTCATAATATGTATATTTAAAGGTAAAGGGGAATATCCTACAAGACACATCCTCATGCACAACATTTAGTAAACTTAAAGCAAACTTGAAAGACTTACTATGTTCTTCAGCTGTTACTATATGAGTTGGACTAAATGTAGGAAAATATTTCTTAGGGTTACATGGGAGATCATGTACCACACCTATCACATTGATTGAAGAGTCTCACAACCAAGCCATACCTAGACAAAGGTCAAAGGAAAGTGTTCCTTGAAGAGGTGAAGTTGGCAAAGATTTGGACCTAATACATATACCTTTATCATGCTTGGTTTTTCTATGAACCTCAAGTTTAAGAAAAGGTTTTGTTGTCTTTGAGTGTGATCTAGTTAAAATCTTTGGAAATTATAGCTTGAAGATTGAATATCCTATTGGAAATATGATGTATCTAGCTAATATTAATAAAAAACAAGGTTTAAACATATAAATTAAGCTCATTTTGTAAATATTATATAAATAAAAGTAAAAGATGTAAACCCTTGACTAAGATAGCTTAAATATGTGTTTAATTATGTAAATTTAGTCTACCTTTATAATTCTAAGCTCAAATAAACTCAGATATAAGAAAGATATGCCAACCTTTAATCAAAACAAGCTATCCTAACCTCAAATAATATGAATTTTCAAAGCTTAAGTGAAATTTAACAAAACCAAGCATCAATACTCAAAGAACTTTGACCTTTTTCTAAGGAAGCACAAATATAGGTCAAAAACTACAAAGATCAATGATCTTTGTAATTATAAGCAAAGAATTACTCAAAAGTGAAAAGATAGCACAAATCTTATATCAAAACACACTAAGACTAATAAAGATTTAAGGAATTCACAAATATGGCCCTCCTTCTAGATCCAACATGACTTGTTGATGGCTCTATGTGTACCAAAAATGTCCTTAGTGTTCAGGAACACTTATCATTTTATAATTATAGGAATTCAGAGCATGAGTAGTAGGTTATGGTAATTTGATGTTACCTATGGTGAAATAGTGGAAAATTAATGTTTAAATATCCCTACAAATTTATATTAATTAATGGTTGGGAACCATCATGGTCCAATTCTCTATGAAATTCTAGTATCTATGATAATGCAATTATGATCAAAACTTAAGCTAAAACTAATCTAGATGGATATTTATAAGAAAACTTAAACTAAAGTGATCTGATTAAAAAAAGAGAAAATGAGAAGAGTACAATAAAAATATAATAAGTGATTGATTATCTTAGCCTCAAACATTATGACAAAGGTTCAATTATAACTGAGTATGCATTTAAACTAATATATAATCTCCATTGCTTTTTGATGTTGTTCTTTGACAAGCTCAAGATCCATACCTAGTTTCAAGATGCAAACCTATTCTTGAACAGATAACTCATCAAGGTCCCTATCATCTCTGGCCATATCTTATTTTATGCTCTAGGCTTCTACAATATTTTCCTTGGCTATGAAGATCGTACATAAAATCCTACCATTGATACTACCTAATCTACCATGGATTTTGCTCTTTACCTCCTACATCACCAAATTAAGTGTATGCATATACTCTGTATCATCAATAATCCCCAAGGCTATATTCTTGGTAGTATTAGCTAGCATAGTTCCTAAGAGTTATTCAAATCTAGTAATTAATTCCTTATTATCAGCTAAGAGTCTATCCAAATCATTTGTCCACATACTTAGACTCTAGAGCTTATCCATCACTATTCCCAATATAAAATTTAGGTTGGCCAAGCTAGAGGCTCTCAATATGTTCCTCATGGATTTCCACCTTCTATAAAGTGAAATCCTTAGTTCCCACCATGGGATTCCTTGTAGTTACCCTTTCCAATCTAGCTATCTCTAGATTGAACTGCATTACAGTAATTAGCTCTATGTAATTTGGAGGCTCTAGGACCTCAACTCTAGTGTTGTTGGATGCTCTTAGAGCATCCACTTTCTTACTTTATATCCCTACAAAGGCCACTATCCTCCTTTCTTCTTCTTCTTTCATCAAAGCCTTGATCCATGGTTTGATATCTTCGTGCACCTTAATGTTAACAAACTTTTAGTGTCTAAGAGTGGGACAAAGAGGGAATTTAATACAATTTCCCATAAATGAACCAATCAGGGATGACCATTTTATGCATGGGGTGCTCATCACTAAAAATATTGACTTCACTTGTAGGATGAGTGAGAATCAACCTTGTCTTCTTTGATCCCATAGGGACCAATGCCAACTCTACCTTTTTCTTCTCTTTATATTCCACTAGGACTATATCAAGAGCACCTTATTTTCCTTTATTTTCTTTCTCAACTTCCTTTGCTTGAGCCTATGTTTCCATAGCTTTCTCTTCTTCTTCCCTATAGCTATATACCTCAGTAAGATATATAAGGGCACATTCAACTATCTTATCTAGCTCTAAAGCAATCATATCTAAGTGCTCAACTGGAGATGTTGTCCTTTATGGTAGGGTTAAGGATGAGGGCCCCTCTTTAGTCTCTCTTCTAGCTTTTCCTTACCATGTCCCTGCACAATTGGCCCTTAGGGTTGTGGTTGCTCCAACTAAAGTTGTTCTTGAGGTGGCCTATATGTTCTAGGTAGTAGATGATATTGGAGAGGATGTATTTTCCATATATCGCCTACTCACTTATCATCACTTGTCAATATATGCTCAAGTCTAATATTGTATCCATTGAGTTTAGTCAACACTTCCTCAAAATTTCTTTCCTTGATGTAGATGGTGTCATGTACACCAAGTTGATGCACATAGACAAGTTTGGAAAATTATTATTCTTTAAATATGGGACCACTACATTCTTTTGATCCCACTACTTAAGATCATCTAATTGGAACCCAAAGGAATCCTTATGCCTAGATAGGGTGTCTACCTGCTTCTAATCCTATGACACTATCCTTCAAATTATTAGGGTAAAGGGATGGAGAAGGCCTTTCTAATTATCTTTACAAACTCCATCAACACCACTGATGAGTTTAAAGTCAATTTCCTATTTTTCCAACTTTCTAGGTACATGGATAGGTAATCTACATGGTTGAGTTAGAATTCCCTCAATTTGGATCATTACGTAATTTGGGTAAAAATAGATATCTCCCACTAGCTCTACATACTTATTAATCAAAGGGGGAACCTTAGGAATGGGAATCACTATGATGGCCTATACCAAATTAGGATAGACACAGTCATAAATGAATTGCATGTGATTCCTATACTTGAAGATGTACAATTTTGAGTAATAGTGGGAAATTATGGTTCTGCCCTCTAAAGACTAGTTCTTGATGTTTAGGATCTTAGTGGAACAAGTAAGGCATCTGGTAGATTAGAAATCATGAAGAACTAGTTTCTTATGTTCCTCTTAATGGTAGAAAATTGTTTCCCTAGGAATACATTGATTATATCCCATAATGGAGGAGTAAGCTCTTTCTCTACCATGAAATACACAAAGGAGACCTAGCTCTTGTTGATATAGGTAGTTGAGGGGCCTCTTAATGCTCTATTTATTAGGGTCATCAGTAACCTAATCCCTTTTCTAACATATACAATTGGTATCCTACCCTTAATGTCCTAGAATACATGGTTCCCTTAGAGAAACCATGGTCTAATGATAGTATCCAGGTCATTATGGTTGGTTCATTCCTTTATTATGTATAGGTCTATGTGGGGTTTTGATAATTTATAATATGTTTCAAAGGCTAATGTGGAAATATAGGTAACTCTCCTAGATCTTCCTTCATAGATGATGCAATAATTTTCAATCCTATAGTCTTCAAAAATTAAAGTCAGCACATCAATACAATGAAGTGTCTTTGGTTTGGCAATAGCATGATGAAGGCTGACAATTTGAATAGCAACTAGGTCATAGTAATTTCTACTAATAGAAATATTGTTTTCTCTTGTTTGGTAATGAGATTCATCTCTTCTATGGTCTATAAGATCTTAGACTAATTCTTTCTACCACTATTTAGGGATAAAATGTCTAATTTAGTATCTTTTAAGACTTTTCCTTCATTTTTGATGGAGAGATAGAGCTATGTTTCCTTTTTCAATTATTGTCTGTGAGCTACCATGACTTCTAAATTTATAAAATTTTTAGTAGTTGATTGTAATTGGTCTCTATGCTAACTCTTATGTGCTTAAATCACAATTAAGCTCTTTTAAAATTAAATTTTAATTAATTGAGTTCACTTAGGGTCTCTTTTATATAGGGTTTAGGGTTCAAAAGATTTAATGGTGAGGTTGTATTTAGATTTTAGCTCATACATGCCTTGGACTTGACTTAGATTTTTGCCTTTATACTTTTGCATTTTTGAGAACAAGATCTTAGTTTTTACCATTTTTTGCTTACATGGTGCTTATTTAGCATTTATATGGAGCTTTTCATGGCATTTTTCATAAATGGTTTTTGATCACTAGCCATTGGAATTTAATAATTCCCCATTTGCTTCACACCATTGGATCAAGATCCTATGAGTGACCATGAACCATCGATTGTGATTTGAGACCTCATTCATTATTGGCCCTTTTTGGTTTTGAGCCCCATGATTGCTTTATTTGGTACCTATGTAGGCCTTTTAAGCTCTAGTACCTTTGTCAATCCCCTTATGAATGTGAATTTACCACACATTGAGCCCATGGGATCTCAGAGCTTCAATTAAAAGTTATCAATGCCTTTATGCAATTGGATCATCCTCCCATGATGAAGCATGAGCTGTAGGATCTATAAAGATGCACGATCTTGAGGTCAGCACATAGACATAAAATAACTTAGGTTAAAATGTTTTTACCTAAGTCTATTTCATATTAATAAACATAAATAGGTTTAAATTAAATAATTTTATGCTAAGTTTTAAATCAAAGAAATTAGGTGGGTGATTAAGTTTAAACACCTTAGGTTAAGGTTAATTTTATGTTTATTGAACATGAAATTAACTTTAGGAGAAATATTTTATACCTAGGTATCCTAGATTGATACAAAGGGGACCATGGCTAAATATTTTAGGTCAAATTTTACACTATGTTTAATAAACACAATGCATACTTTGGGCTAAAATATTTATGCTAATCTCATAGAACATGCTCAAAAGGATAAAAATGATAAATGCTGAAATTTTACATAGGGTTTTATTGTATTAATAAACACACTAAAACGTTCAGTTAAGAGCATTTGGGCTAAGTTTTATGTCACAAAGATCCTTTTAAATAAGATTTATTATAAGTCTCTAGCCTTATGTTCATGGCATTTCAATAAAATGCAATGGGGACCTTAAGATATAGACTTATACTAAGTTCATTTTATAGATATTTAGACCATATGACCATTTCAATATTTTTAATTCAAATATTTCTAATGTTTGAGAATCCTCTATGTTCTTCCATTGGTCTACAAGGCAATTTATGAGATTTTTAGCAACATTTTAGAGTGCATCTTAGTACTAAGCAAAATAATTCATTAGCTTAAATTTGTTAGTCTCATAGATGACAAATACATCCTCATGGACATTGAATGATGGTCACATGAATGTCAAATTTAAGATATTGAAGTTTTTAGTTTGATGGGTTTAGAGTTGATGGTCACATAGACATCGAATACATCCTCGTGGATGTTGAATGATGATCACATGAATATCAAATTTAAGCTCATCAAAAATTATGTGTTTTAATACAAGAGTTCCACTTGGCACCTCTATGGGGTCTCCTAAGATCTAGGACTTAATTCAGTTCATTGGATCAAGAATCAACATGAAGCGATGACCATCCAATCATTATCCAAGAACTTGTTCATGAGTGGTCCCTTCTAACATGCAGTCCCATTTAATTTTAATATTCAAATGTGGGAGTGCTACATGATGACTCAGAGATTTTGGTATTTTGATTTTTTGATGATGTCTTTTCTCCATTTGATCTTTGGTCCACGATAAAGTGAGAATCATTGATCATGATCTGAGAGATTGAATGTGATTGGTCCAAAATACTAAATGTTGGATTCTATTAGGATTTCCTCATGCCATATAATTAAAAGGCCATGAGGAATTACAAATCATTTGATCTTATGAGTTTCATGTTTTTTAAGTTAAGACCAAGGTCTCCTTCACTCTATTGGACCATCCTCCTATGATGAAGCAAGAGCTGCCAGATTCTATAATAAGTAGGGAAATTAAGTTAAACTCAAGACCAAAAGTGAACTTAGGATAAAATATTAATGCTATGGTCTCATTTATATTGATAAATATGTCAAGCCCTTAGGATTAAATATTAGGCTAAAAAGATAACAAAGGGACCATATTAGAAAATAAAAGGGACCCTATAAAACAAAATATTAGACTCAGTTAGAAACAATAAGGAACTAATAAAGAAGATAGTAAAGGGTACCAAACATATTTTAGACTAAATTTTTAGTTGTGTTAAAAAACATGACAAAGCTTTAAACATGAATCTTGTGCTCAATTCCAAAATAAATTTAAAATTCTCCCACCAATTAATTCTTACACAATTTGAATTTAAAAGAGGGTTTGTGTCAGGGTTTTAGAACATAAATCCGTGAGCAAGGATACAATGAAACCTAAAGCTTAAATACCAATCATTAGCAATATTAGATAAGCTTAAAATAAACCATAAATCAATACCCAAGTTTGACAAAGTGTATTATCTTCAAATTCTAAATAATATCCAAAAAAGGCCATCCTTTTAGAGTTAGGCTTTAAAACATCTCAAGGGTCCCAATTTTCAAAAATGGGGCTATGTTGACCTCAACATGGATTACATGGGAATAGATTATAACATTTTATTTTTCACACAACATAATCCTAGGGAGTAAAATATTTTGAGCATTAAATTTTGTTGTCTTATTTTATAGCATTTATCTATGTGTTTTTCTACCCAAACAAAAATAAAATAGACAATATTCATTTCCAATGAATACTGTTCTTAGCTTTAGATGATTTGGTGTAGATGGAAGTGGCACTAATATAATATTATCCCCATCATTAGAGGCTTACAAGAGGATGTTGAATGTCCTCAAACATCTATTTTCCTCCATCCTCCAATAGATGAATCTACTTACTCATTTTATCAAGATGTGAATTAAAATTATTTCTACATTGGGTTTATGCCCCCCTAAATGTGAAATAATACATAAGACATCAAGGTTACCCAAAAACACATCCTTTTACAAACAATTTTATTTTACTTTAACATAAAAACATCTACTATATTAAACTTGAATCAAGAATTGATAACAATAATATTAAAAAATTGACCTAAAAAAACTTTTTATATTCTACTATGACATGACTCAATGACTAGTATTTTAGATCCAATATTTTGACTTGAAAACAACTCTTAACTCTAAAAAAACTATAATAGACAAAATATTTTTCTATTTTTTTAAAGACTTGACTTTAAATGCATTCAATATACTCTTCTTCATATGGTGTGATACTTGACATATTAAAATTGAAGATTACATGAATATGGGAAATATTTCATGGAATTTATGAATAAAAAACATCAATTTACATAAAGTAAAATTCCTAGCAAAGAGATTTATACATGGTAGGCTGAGTTTGGATCACAATTGTGTGTGAATTCATAGTACTTATGTTAGACACACAAATTGATTCTATACCTTCTCACTCAGTTGTTCGATTTTTCTATGCATAGGCCATTTAAGTTGAGATCTTATGGAGTTAAAGTGTCTACATAGACTAATCTAAAATGTGTTCAAAGATAGATTAGAATCTAAGAATCAATAGATTTGAAGATACAACTAGAATGATAAATTGATCATTTGATGCTATATTAAACGATTATATTTTATTTTCTTCTATCTTCAATGGTAATTATAATATTTGTAGTAAATGTCAATATGCATAACATATGTTAATATGCATATATCTAATTTTTATGGGGATATAATAGGTATAGTTGGCATGTAATGAAAACTATATTGTGTTAAAATCTATGTTGGAAGAAAAATGCATGCACCATTTGCATTTAAAAAATACCCATCAATATGGGAACCATAAAATTAAATGGTTACCCCTTAAAATTACACTAAATTTGCATCATCAATACAAATAAAATAGTTATTTGATACCATTATTGATAATCTAATGAGACTATCAAGTGATTTATTATGTGCAAGTTAATGTCACAGATATGAATACACAAATCATTATTTAACACACATTATCTATATAATTTCATATAGACAATAAAAATATATATGGAAGCATCTCCTAATATCAATGAGGTAGTCAATCCCAATAATCACTCAATGACAAAACCAACATTACAAAAAATACTATCTATAAAATAGTTCTATAACCATAAAAATATAACAACTAACTAAAGATAAATTATTATTACATAACTATAATGTTACTAAATAATTTACCATATCATAAATTAATAAGTTAATATCAAATATATGAATACACAAAGAATTATTTAGCACACATTATATTATTCTCTCTATATAATTTCATACAAACATTTAAAATATATAGATAAGCATTTCCTAATATCAATAAGGTAGTAAATCCCTACAATCACTCAACCACAAAACCAAAATTACATAAATATTATCTATAAAATACTTTTTTAACTATAACAACTAACTAAATATACATTATTATTACATAAAAATAATGTTCTTAAATAATTTATAATACTGTAAATTACTAACTATTTACCACCATGTAAATACTAAATCCCAATAGTTTTTACCTTAATTTATATTTTATAAAGATCCTAGTAAGCCCCTCTAGTTATTAGATCCACTTTGGATCTAATGAGATCAGGTTATTAGAATATTCAAGTTGATCTCACTTTCTAAATTCCCCTCCCACTATCATATTTAAATATAAAATTCCCTCATTGTCTTATCTACAATATAATCTAAATATTATTTTAAATTTATGGTCCATATGCTAAGTTGAAGAGTCAAAAGGGATAGGTTTCAAGTATGAGATGTTCTCAAAGAATATGGTTGAGCCTATGTTGTTCTCATTCATATTCATATATATATACACACACACATATATATATATATATACATATATATATATATATATATATATTTATACATATACATATACATATATATATATATATAGACATACACACACACACATATATACATATATATATATACATATACATATATATATATATACATATATATATATATACATATATATATATATATATATATATATATATATATACATATATATATATATATACATATATATATATATATATATATAAACATATATATATATATATATATATATATACATATATATATATATATACATATACATATACATATATATACATATACATATATATATGTATGTATATATATATATATATATATATATATATATATATATATAATTAAATGGAAAAATAAGAGAGAGATGTTTCCATTGATGTAAATTTGAAATCAATTAGGGGATTTATTTTTAAAATAAAGGGTAAGCTCATAATTATACAAAGGATTTAAGTCTATGGAAAATGTATTTTATGTTTTTAAAAATGTATGGGAAGTCACTTAGGTTTTTTTTTTTTTTGGTACAATGGTGTAGTTTGAGCCTAGTTTTGAATGCTCTCTCTATAGTAATGATACACAATAACAATAAATAGTCTTAAATAGTGGTGTTGTGTCACTAAATATGCTCAAATTATAGCATGAAAAATATTTTAAATTATTTAGTTTATAGTCTCAGCACACACCTAATATATATATGAATTCAAATGACCATGTTGAGAAGGTACAAAACAAGTTAAAGTGTTAATTTTCAAACAAGAGATGTAATAAAAGGATTTGCATTATGTTTTGAGATATTTGAATCATGATGTGCATGTTGAATTTATTTCATATTTATAATTCTTATCCTTTTTTGGGAATATGTTTCAAATGTGAAAATATTTGAGGAGAGGACATTAAAATGAAATTGAAATATCAAATCCATATAACATGAACAAACCATCATTATGGTGAATTTTCCAAGGGGTTTATTATAATAGGCATAATGATATTCAATGTTTTATTTCAAGGTCATGTATAGTTTTATATAGAATTTTATCTTGATTTTACAAATTAAAATTAAAGTTTAGGAAAAGGAAGTCCCTCAAGTTTTTGATTTTGTAGAGATATAATGGCAAAAGTTATTTAGGAAATTCAAATATGAAATCAATAATTTAATATTTTTGGTACCTTTGGATTAGTATCTATTCATCAATATAAAGCATGATAAAATGGATTTAATTAAAATATAATTATGATTTAGAAACTTCTTGAGCCATCATTTGAATATTTAATGACCCATGGCATGGAAAAACTATTTTGGAGATTTTAAGCTGATGTCATATCTCAAGAGTAGCTCACACCATTAGATCAATATCTTTATATTACCCTCACACCACTCAATAAAAAAAACCCATAGGGAAATATTCACATATAAATATCTTATAGATTGTAAAATATTTAAATTTTTAAAAGGTCAATATTTGAGTAATACATATAAATACAAGAACACTAGTTACAAGCACTTATATGAGCAAGCATTAACATGGAAATGGTGTAGGATTCATTATTTTTAGATTAGTTATGAGAGGTAAAATATCCTTTAAATTTAACTTTAATATGGTACCAGTAATGAGGTATAAATCTCAAATTGGCCTACCCCTTGACCCTAATAGGGGTTTTCACCCTTAGATCCCCACATCCAAGTCCCTTATAAAAAAAAAGGAATTGGTTGGGTAACCATAGGAGTGGAAGATGAATTTTTTTTTGAATCCTATTCCCAATGGATGCCAAAATTTATAAATTTAACACTTAGCAAGAAAGCTTCCACTAAGAGTTGCCAAAATGTTGAGAAAATTATACACTAAGCTCCAATTATTTTTAGTTTAATTTTCCTTATAGAAAATGGTTTTCCAACTAAATATTATTAACTCTCTAAGGATAAAAATATCTTTATAAAATCCTAAAACTAATTTTCATTTAAATATTTAGTTAATCACACTCACTTGAATAAAATACCATGTATTGAAAATGTAAATCTAGCTAAAATTAAAATAATCTACATGTACATGAAATAATTGAATTGTTTTCTTATTAAAAAAAAAAACTTATTTTTATAATAAAATCAAAGATAAGATTTGTTATCAAGTTATAGCTATCAAACTATGATATTATACACGTGTAATTGTTAGTTTAGACTTACCTTCAACCAACATGACTTTTGCATACACATATGACTCTAATTCTCCTTTCTCGCTTATTCATGTGTTA